>NW_024121843.1:363862-588862 GCF_016745375.1 Pimephales promelas | reverse complement strand
TACAGTTTTAAGCTGGAATTTTTTTTCCAAGGGCGTTGGTTTGATTTGAACTGCAATTCCATGCCATATAAAGACATTAACTAATGATATAGGTAGTATCTCACTTATAACTCTTAACAACTAAGATCGACTAAGGTTTTTAGCTCATATTGACAATTAGTCAATTCTGTAATGTTTATTTTAAAGGTAAGGAACGAAGACAAGGAGGCATAACATAGACTTAACTTTAGAGTAGCCTACATCAGAGTACATGCGTATAATGTATGTAGAGGACTTAAGTTACAGGCAGGGTGCTAATTACACAGGTAATGACGTTTATTTGTAGATTTATATTTGCCATTTTTGGGATATGGGTCAGGATGGTGAAAGGCCCCCGAGCCGGGACTCAAACCCACAAGGCTGTCGGCTTCAACTCATCGCTTTATTTTAATAATAAAAATGAATTGAACCAATGAAAATTCTGAAAGAAAACAAGACCAGGAATGTACCGTTGCTAAAGAAACGAACACAAATTTCACGCGAATCTGTTTGATACATAAATTGGACAATATTTTAAGTTAAGGAGGATAAACTTCAACTTAGCTTATATTCTGTTCATGCATTAAATGCGTGCAGTTTTCTAACTAATTTACTCAGGTAATGTCAGTGGTATGACCCATTTGAGATGCGACAACATTAATTGCATATAAATATATTTTAATAGTTTGATCAAAGTCATTGCTAGGGACAATTCAGTAGTCACTGGATATCGGTAGGGACATGACCCTAGCGTTCCTACTAAATTATACGCCCTTGTCCTCCAACAGACACGATCACAGAGCGAGAGTGACATTCGCCCTCGTCCAAAGTCATGTAAGTTTCATTTTCATGTCTAGTTTCAAATCATACCCGTTTCTTTGACCCATGACTGTCAGTTTGCATGCATTTACAGAATCCAATTCTCTTCACAGTTATACGGCCAGTTTTTGATCATCCTCACACGAGGAACTTGAAGAAAACTGATCCAGTGGCAAAGTATGGCATCCTGCATTGATCTTCATAAATAAACGATTCAAGATTTGAATCTCTTGTGATTGGTTCAGGCTTTTACAGTTACTGTTTAAGATCTAATAATCCTTGAAGGAATTATCCTGGAAATGTGATCGCAACATTGATCTAAATGTGTTTGACTGCTTTTTCAGGTATTTGCAATATAAGCAGGACTGGGAGATGTTTAAACCTCCAGGAGAGAAGAGCAGGAAGGAACTGCACTGGGCCATCAGGGTAATCCTGTACTTGTTTTAATAGTGGCTGCTTGCTAAAAAAAAAAAAAAAGAGTATTAATGTGTGCAAGTTTGATTTTTATAACAATTTTTGTATTTATTTTTCTCAGGAACAACTCATGTATCAGCCTCCACCAGTAAGACACACACATATGCATATATAAATTTATTTTTGTAAAGGACCACCTAGATTTTCTCAATCTGAGTGTGTTTTTTTTGTCTTTACAGACGAGACCTCAGAAGACATTCATCCCCAACAATTATGTGGTTCCAACAGAGAAGAAGCGATCAGCTCTAAGATGGGAGATCCGACATGATTTAGCACACGGCATTATCCCAACAAAAATCTCCTATCCCTGAGATGAAGAATGTTTCACCGATGCCTTATCTTTTACAAATGCCCTTCTTAATGTTATTTATTCATATGATATTGAAGTCTTTTTTACCAAGTGAAATGAGACAACTTGATCACTGTTTTTATGAAATAAACATTTTAATACTCTGACATCAGTGCTGTGTTCATGGCAGGTCTCTGTATGGGAGTTTAAAGGGATGCAGGGGAGTGTAACGCACATCATGCCAAAGAAGCTTCTTTTCAAGAAATTTTACAGCTTCCAGAGTAAGAACCAGGCTTTCGTGTTTCAACATGCTGTGGACATTTAGACCTGTAAAAACAAATAGCATATAATGTTTTTCAACTTCACAGAAGCTTTAATACAAAAGCCACATTCCTTTATGTTCGGTCTACAATAAATGTGCGCTTATGTGGTTAAGTTTGTTTACCTATAGCTGGAATAATATTCACTGTTTTCAGATGTTCAGTTGCCTTGAGAATGTTCTGAGGGAATTCTTCACCTCTGGAATGCAAGCATGCAAAAAAAGAAGATTTTTTATTATTATTATTTATTTCGCCCTCGTGTCATTCCACAAATAAACACCTTTTTAATGAAATCGGAGTTATTTTAGTCCCTTCATTGACAGTCTACACAACTAACACTTGAATGCTTCAAAAAGTAAAGTGATCATAAAACTAATCCATATGAATTGAACAGTTAAAGGAGAACTCAGGCGCAAAATTAACCTTTGGTCTGATAAAACATCGGTACCTAGTCAACCGTTCTCTGAGATTTGTTTTCATTATAATCGAATGTAAAGATTTTTATCTCTAAAAACTGTTTAGCGTATAGGCTATGTGCACAAGCGTAGTTTCGAACTTCCGCTTTTGTCAGAAGTCGGCGTATCAGTTTCCGGTCTACGACTGGTCATCCGCATCCACTAATAAACAAACAAGATGAGTGCTGCTGTTGTACGAAAAAAAGAGTTCTTAAACACATCTAAGTTTCTAAGAACTGTAGTGGATCTAACGTCCGTTTCACACCCGTTTGCAGTGTGTGTTGCGGTGCAGGAGCGTGCTGTTAGTAGCCTACGTTCACATATTATGATGCGATTCCAGTGAATAACTGATCCGCGGCTGTACAACAAACACATACTTATTATTTTTTCGTGTCGCCCAAAATGTCTATTTGGTGCAGCCACTGTGCACGAAGGTTGGTGTTTATCAGGAAGCAGTAGAAGCTCAAATGGCTGTTAGTGACTTGAAGCAGAGGAAGTGCCGCACAGCAGTCTCCTAAAGCACCATGTAAACAGGTTAGGGCTTTCACTTTTCACTGGCGTGGTACATATAACAGCAGAACAGCGACATTTCCACACTGAGTCTATTTCTGCTGTGCTGCAAACGCTGGTGGTCAAAATGATAAAGATTGAACTGAAAATGTAGTAATTTCATCATAAATGCATCTAATTAAATAAAATGTAGTAATTTCACCATAAACGCACATTTAATCAAGGAACCTTCAACTTAAACTTCAACCAGGCGACAGAATGAACAACACTCGCAAAAGATGCAAAAGAAAAGGCAAGTCGGCTGCTTTTGTCAGTTTCAAGTTTTATTTTAAATTATTTGCGATTTTAATATAGTAAATATTTGACCACTTGCTTGAGCAACTTAGTAGCCTAATGCATGGAGTAATAGCCCTAACTTACATTGTTTAAATTGTTTTTAAACGTGCAAAGAATCGCATTTCTGACTCAACTTTTTGTTTTTAAAAATAAGTTGCAGCATAACTTCTGGACTTTAAATAAAAATAATAAGTATGTGTTTGTTGTACAGCCGCGGATCAGTTATTCACTGCAAACGCGTCATAATATGTGAACGTAGGCTACTAACAGCACGCTCCTGCACCGCAACACACACTGCAAACGGGTGTGAAACAGACGTTAGATCCACCTACAGTTCTTAGAAACTTAGATGCGTTTAAGAACTCTTTAAGTGTACAGACCGTTTAATAAGAAGGTACATTATAAAGACAGTTCACTTCGCGTATACAGGCAGGAGCCATCTCAGAAAATAGTCTCGATAAGTCGATTCCCGAATGCCGTTCATACAGTTCAGAAGTTCGCTGAACTTCATACAGTTCAGCTCACTCAGCACGACATTCGTGGTTTGACTTGTTTGACGTGACTGTTTTCCAAGATGGCTCCTGTCCTGTCTGTATACACGAAGTGAACTGTCTATATAAAGTATCTTCTTATTAAACGGTCTGTACACTTACAAATTTCTCAATGCTTAACTTTGCATGTATGGACCCTCATTATGTTACTGTGTAAGTGTGGGGCTATTTTGAGCCTTGTTAGTGGTATAAAGTAGCGATTTCTTTTTACTTAGTAAATGGCCCCAGTACTAGCATTATACGCTCAACAGTTTTTAGAGATAAAATCTTTACATTCGATTATCCTGAAAACAAATCTCAGAGAACGATGTTTTATTAGACCAAACTATGGTTCATTTTGCACTGGAGTTCTCCTTTAAGTCCAAATTTCCTTGATAGCTTTATATGATGAACTGATTGGAACGACATGAGGGTGAGTAATTAATGACTGAACAACTAAACTATCCCTTTAAGGAAACAAATATATCAGGTTTTCAACGGCATATACATCCACTCTTGCAGACTTACACGTCAACGATGAGGACTGAATCCCCCCACTGTCTGTGTTTGACCAGGTCCTGGAGATAGTGGGGGTCTAGAGTGGGAATCTCTAGTGAGTCCACAATATGAAGGTAATCCTGGAAAAATAAGAGACTATTTTGTCAAACAGAACATTTATGAACCAAACCACTTACTGACAAACATATCAGTTTTGCTACTGTTAACTAAAACTTAAAAAAAATGTTTGTTAACTGAGATAAAATAATTACATGAAAAAAAAAGTTTAAGGAAGTCAAACACCGTCGAGTCCCTGGCCAAAAATAGTGGTAGGATGGCATAAATCGGTAAACACGTAACACAGAATAGATAATGTCAAAGATGTCCGTTCTACTTTCATTGTCATTCATCAACTATTTTTTAACCATGACGGGATGTGTCATAGTGATGTCTTTTTAACTAACATGACATCAAGACTTTTGCATAAACATACACGTCACTTTCGAGTCAAGTGGCGTGTTATCTAAACGCATTTTGAGCTATCTGCGTGTATGTCTGTCTACACCGTTAAATGTCCGAGTGATTCCACGTGTATGTTCACGCCGTTAAATGTCAGAGCGAAATGAAGCAAAATGTAGATCCACATCTAGGGAGGGATTTCCTAGGATGGTAAGGGAACACTCATAAATGGTATTAACCCCAGTGACGGGTAGGTTTAGGGACGGGGTTGGGGTAAGTCATATATTTATAAATACATTAATGTAACGTTAAGTCAACGGCGTTGACAAACACGTCTGAAAAGCGATTATGCGTGTCATACACACGCTATTTCATGAGATCAGTCTGTTTTAACGGTAATTAAACATCCAAATGTTTGCTGGGTAAAAGCTAAATAAAAGCATAAAACGCATAATATAACAAATATTTAAAATTGAAAATGACAACTGACCATTTAAAAATTTAAAGCCTACAAAATATGTAATACTAAAACAGTATAATACTGAAGTGCATTCCAAAGAAAGCAAGACTTTTAGAGCACAGCCCTCCTCACCTGAGCCAGTTTGGCAGTTAGGGCGATTTTCAGCCCTTGCACCCGCACCTTCATGGGCAACATGTAATAATAGCTGGTTGGTCCTCGTGGACCATGAGCTACTCCTCCTGAATGTGCAAGAGGAGCATTTGTTTAGTGATTCAGAGGGTTCACTGCTATCTATGCCTTTAAAACTAAACTTAAATTATATCTCACCTCCCCTCCATAGTGGAGAACGAATGCTTCCTTGTCGTGCCCGCCCACTTCCTTTTTGTTTCCAAGGTTTCCTCCCTCCACCGCTGACTTCAGCTCTTGACTTAACTTTTGCATGGCTCTACAGTAATCACATTACATATATTTATTTAATTTGCAACGATTCAGTATAACTGTAAACCAGAAAGCATATAATGCTCCTCACGGTTACTTACTATCCGTTTGAAATTACGTTGCCAGACCTCTACAGCATGGAGAATGTCCAACCTATTAATAAGAACAGAAAAAAAGACCATTTGTTTGCAGCATAACTCCTGAAATGATTCAGAGGATTAAATGGTTTACCTAACAGGCACTGAGAAGACATCAGGGTGTAGGTCAACCACGCCAAGCGGTTCACTGTCAAGACTGGCCAAAGACTCGAGCCATGTTTGAGTGGGTGCCAGGTGAGCTGGGATATTGGCGTCACATCTGCGCAAAACTGGAAGATCAGAACCGGATGGAGGAGCCCTCTCTGAAACAACAGTTCAGACATGCTCAGTTTGATAACACATGCCACATGCATTTTAAAATGGCATTGTTGCACTTTCATTAACAGCTTAAAAAAAATAGCTTGGAAGTCAAAGTTCCTTCCAATCATTTAATTATTTAAGTTGTTATTACTGTGAAACTACATTAAATGAATATAGGTTGCAACTTGCCCTTGCACTCCATCTGTCATTTGGTTGAATAGCTTTAATTAATAACGGAGAATATAGAAAGATAGAATAATAGAAAGTTCTCAGATTTATTGTGGCAGCTGTTGGTATATTTTTTTTTAAAAACTATTTTTTTTAAAGTGGTGTACTTTTAACTCAAGGATGTAAGTAGGCGTGTAAAGCTGCAAACGCTTCAAAGACAAAGTATTTTTCTTCTCACGAGAAGAATGCATTATAATTCTCTATAAAGCAAACAAAGCTTTGCCTACTTTGTCCTGCGACTCCGATGAGATTTGATGGAAGTCGTAGATTTGATGGAAGCGCGCTTTCTCCAGAGACCGATGAGATGAACTGGTTTAAGAAAAATCATGGGGTAACTTGTCAGTGTGTATCAGCATGGACAGAAATATTGTATGCACAAACGTTTAACATGATGAATTGCATGCGCACACTTACCCTTTTAACAACTGTTCTTCCACATATTGCCAACGTGGTACGAAACATGATGCGGGCTGAATAAAATAAATACTCAAAGCACTGGTGTTATAATTTCAGCTTATTACATTGTTTAGTTTTCCTCAGGAAGGTCGTGATGGCGTGTGCACGCTTCCGTCGCCATCATATGACGTAAGCCACCACGTTGTTGTCACATGTTCCTTCAGAAATCGTTCTAATAACGCTGATTTGTTTCTCAGTTATTATCCATGTTGAAAACTGTTTTGCTACCTAATGTTTTTTTAAAGAACCCGTAATGTTGTTTTCAAGATTCATTGATGAATAAAAAGAACAGTGTATTAGGTATTAGAGTGATTTCTGAAGGATCTCGTGACACTGAATACTGGAATAATAGCTGATGATTCAGCTTTCCTTCACAGAAATAAACAATATTTTAAAGGATATTAAAATAGAAAACCATTAATTTAAATTGTAATATTTCACAATATTGCTGTTTTTTATCAAATAAAATTAAATGCAGCCTTGGTGAGCATAATATACCTTTTTTTAACACACACACACACATATATATATATATATATATATTTATATATATAATTTTAATATTTATACATAGATTGAGATGAGCATATGTTATTGTATATGCAGGTATCTTCACATTCTAAAATATACTTACTGTACATTGTTTCTAAAACAATAATGTAGTTATAATATAGTTGATGTGATTTATTCAGAGACACAGCTGTATCTAATTAAGTATTCATGGAATACTAATTAAAGGGATAGTTCATTTTAAAAATAATTTTTGATATGTTTTAGCTTGCCTCAAGGGCATCAGTATTTTCAATTTTGATATTTTTCGGTCAAACCGTTGTTGTCTTAACAGTCATATAATGGAGGTTTATGGGGTCCACCTCAAAGAGCATGCACAGAGAAGTCCAAATTAAACATGATTTAATGACTCGTAAATGTAAGTACACATTGATGGCCTAAGACATGAAAATGAACACTATTTATATTGTTTTTACCTCTCGTAATCACAGTCACGTCCCAATACTCTGAGGGCGAGGGCACCTAAGCTCGTTGCATTGAAACACATTGAGAACCACTCATTTCGTGTCTTAGGCCATCAATGTGTACTTACATTTGCGAGTCATTAAATCAGGTTTAATTTTGACTTCTCTGTGCATGCTCTTTGAGGTGGACCCCATATACCTCCATTATATGACTGACAGACAATAACGGTTTGACCTAAAAATATCAAAATTAAAAATACTTTGGAAAAAAGATACCAACATCTTGGATGCCCTTGAGGTGAGCTAAAATATATCAAAAATTAATTTCAAAGTGAACTATCCCTTTAAGCGACCAAACCTAAATGACCGTTTTTATCTAGCTCATTCATTTGGTATTTTTGAAATGGAAACCCCACCTTTGTTATTTGCACAAAAAAACATATATCACAAAAGCTGAACACAATCCTAAGTAATGTAGAACACTGTGAAATTTTCAAAAATAAGTGATTCTTTAATTTGTATCTTACAACTACAGGTGCAGAAGTTTTTTTGCTGTTTATTAGCCAACAGACTCTTTACAATAGGCACAGCCATACAGCCTTCATCACAAGGTGATTTGTGTGATTGCATAGTGCAGTTTAAAACCTAGAATTTACATCCCAAGGTCAGTAAAAGACAAAAAAAAAAAGCGCCACACAACATTTTTTTTTAACTCAATCAATAAAATGTCAGAAGAGAATAAATCAGGTCAAAAGAAAGACCCTTGTGTTTAACATATCAAGTTGTGTTGATATGCAAATTATAAATGTTAGTCAAATTAGATGACATATTAAGAAAACTATGGCAGAAATGAACATAATCCGTATAGTAGTTGAGGTGCCGCGCAATATTTAAACACAACTTCAGACAAAGAATTTCTAATCCTCTGTCAAAAAAAAAAAAATCTGTTTATTTGATCTAAATGGGAAGAATGTTGTGGCAAATGTGATATTTTGCCAGCTGGCACATCAAAAATCAGAACAAAATTTCAAGTATGATCTTAAGAATCCCAATTAGAATAGTCCACAGGATGGATTCCTCTTCTTCCATCACATCATCGGGGCCCTGAGAGTGTTGAGACTGACCAGGAGTCTCATCTGAAGGATAAGAGTTTTTCTCAATTTTACCTTCTTTCAGTGCTGTCTGGTCATAAAACACCTTCATCTCAAACTCACTCTCCATGTAGGAGGGATGTCCATAGATCCCGATTCCAACAGGCCTGAGAAAATCCCCCGGGACGACCACCACATCCTGGCCGCAGGTGGTAGACTGAAGCTTGTAGGAATCAAAGTTTGGCCGCAGCGTCTTGTCCGAGACGTAGAGATCCGCATCCCCTTTAAGGCTTTGCATGTGCAGGATAATGCGTCCTTCGTGGTTCAGACGCAGGTAGCTGTAGTTTCCCGCCCCTATGTGGCCTTGCACGACATGGAGAAGGGCCCATTCTTCTGGCACAGAATGCTCCTCTGAAAGCTGCAGAGAGCCCAGGGCCCGGGACAAGGCCGCCAACACCAACAAACCACCCCAGCACAGCGCCATGTCACTGCTGCCAGACCCCAGCTGCACCTGTAACCTGCCTGCAGTCAAAAACATATATTTTAGTTTAGTGTCATCAGGGCCTAGCAAAAAAAAAAAAAAAAGAAGAAGAAGAAAGAAAGGAAAGTATTGTATTTCAGCTATTGGATTGGATCAAATCATGTAAATAGATTGTTTAAAAGAAGATAAAAAGATTCTGAAATCAGATTAGAACACTAAATCTAATCTGGATTTTGATCTACATCTAGAACTTCAATATGAGTTTAAAACCTTTTTTTATAGGAGTGGGATACAAAAAAAAATTGATTATCCTGATCCAACTAGAAGAATGGATATCAGGAACAAAATGTAATATAACTTTACTATTTGTTAACTAATACAGTACTTTAAAATATAATGGATTTATGTGATGCAAAGCTGAATTTTCAGCATCTTTACTCCAGTCTTCACCATCACTTGATTCTTCATAAATCATTCTAATATGCTGATTTATTATCAACGTTTAATGTTTTTTTGGAACATGTGATACTTTTTTTCAGGATTCATTGATAAATAAAAAGTTAAAAAGAGCAGCATTTATTAAAAATATAAATATTTTCTAACAATATCAAGCTTTACTATCACTTTTTATCAATTTAACACATCCTTGCTGTATAAAAGTATACATTTCTTTGATGAAATCTAATGACCCCGAATTTTGAACGGTAGTGTATATCATTAGCCTACAAAGGATTTCAATTTTAAATAAATACTGTTATTTTTTAAATTTCTTATTCATCAAAAAAAGTAAATACATACATATATTCGGAGGGATCATTCATGTGACACTGTTTTCTGATCAAAATATAGGTTAAAAGTACATTCAAATAATAAACCATTATTTAAATTGTAATAATATTTAACTATACACAGACACCCATATATATATATATATATATATATATATATATATATACACACACAGCACTTGATTTAACCATAACAGTACTAAAGTACTGTTTAAAGTAGATAAAGTAGAAGCAGGCTATATATTAAGGCTTTTGTTACCCAACAGCTGGACAATTTCAAACAAAAGCAATACATTTCATTTTAACTATCATTAATTACTATTAATTACAATGACACAGAGAGATGAACTCTTAAAACTAATTTCTAACAACTGCATCCACCTTCTTTGTGACACAAACAGTTCTCCATGAAGATTTTGATAATGTTCCAGTTGTTTGGTTTGAAAGGGACTCGTGTGTGTGTGTGTGTGTGTGTGTGTAGTGCTTAAAACATCACTACACTATTGACAATGGGCCTTTTTCTTGTCTGCAAAATTCAACCAAAATATTGCTAATGTGGCCGCACCTTTATTACAAATTATTGTGATTGTTTTTATTATTTTGTTAGAGGTCAGAGAAGGGTCCTGACTGTTTAAAAGAATTTGAAATTGAAAGGGGATGTTTGAACGTTGTTTTTTTGTGCTGTTTTCTGTCTCTTCAATAAAAAACACAACGAGACCCAATGTTGACTATTCTATCTTTATATTATATCTTTATATACATTGTGACACAAAGTCTCACTTAGTTTGTCTGATCATCTGGATTTGGTCATCTGGGAAAAATATGTTATCTGCAGAAGTGTGATTCATTACAATGTTGTTTTGAAAAGCCTTAGAGTGATCCGTTTCCTATAACATATGACCAAGAGACTTTCTCCCCAGAGGCATTCTGAATCTAAACCTTGCATAATGGTGAAAGGGCACCATTTGACACGTCATACATCTGGACTGACTGCTAAAAATATCTCTCTCTCTCGCTATTTTTAAGCAGCCACACACACACAGCCAATGGTCATGGTCGTGTACTGTCAGTCCTGCCAGAGAAATATGCTTTAAGACCCCATATTCAAATGAAACTGTAAATACTAACCGAATTGTGCAACTTCGTTTCAGGCGTATGCTAAGCAGTCTTAAAGTAGTTATTTTGTTTTTCTTTTAGATAGCTTTTGTTTCATACACAGTCGAATGTAAAAGCAGACATTTAAAGGTGAATTTGTATAACGTTAACAGCGATGTTAAAAATAGACACACGTGTAGCCTCAAAATACCCTAGTATATATACATACATAAATATATATACATACATCAGATGAGTATATATATATAACGTTACTCTACAAAAATTATTTGCACAATGCCACATACTATACACTCTCCGTTTCTAATTTAAAACGGCATCTAATTCTTGAAACTTGCACAAAAGAATAAGTCAGCTATTCAGCTAGCTGGCTAGCAGACCAGTAACGTTAGTTTTTATGAAACTGGAACAAAAGAACTATTCGTCATTCACATAGGTTCTAACAGAGACATGTATTGTTTTGAGTTACCGGTGCATTGTCAAAAATAATCCATGAGGAAGGAGAGTCGGCGTCGTTTTGTTTGGAATTTTCTGTTACAGGTGTTGAGTTGACTTCTGCACGTTCTGGGACGTGATGCCATTATAACGCGCCGCAGCGTCCTCTGTAGGACAGGAGGACAGCAGATCTGCAATGATACACATTATTACACAAAATAATCAGAATTCTCATGTGAGATTTGGATTTAGAAAACATTATTAGCAGACGAGTTCAATAAAATAGTGAGTGGAAAAAGTGTGCTTGTTCTTAAAAAGTCACAAGAATGGTTGAACAATTTTCAGGTTATCAAAAGAAGCACATTATAAGCATTAGGCTAGTTTTATGTGTAATTAGAGCCACCTGACTAACTGGTCTACGGATATCTGAATGTATTTAAGCAATAGGCTTTTTAGAAAGGAACATTTAAAACATGAAAAACAAACAAAAATCATTGTGAATAATATTATAGGCCTACACAATTAAAAAGGTAACTAAAGTCTGATTAAGAGTATTTTAAATTGAAATATAATCTAATTACAATTACTTATTTTCTTAATCTGATTATGTAATTCAGGTTACATGTACCACTTACCTTTAACAATAGCTAGCTACCGAAGAGATTGTAAAATGCTTTAGTTCATCAGATCCTGCCTAATCATTCCCTGGTAATTTGTTTTCATACACTAGAGGGCGCTGTGAGCCACTGGATTCAGTAGCAGCGCTGATTCTCACAGCTCTCGCCGGGTGCAGTGGCGCGCGCCTGTTAGTCCAAGCTACTGGGAGGCTGAGGCTGGTGGATCACTTGAGCTCAGGGGTTCTGGACTGCAGTGGACTATGTCGATCGGGTGTCCGTGCTAAGTTCGGTATCGATATGGTGCTCCAGGTCGCCTAAGGAGGGGTGAACCGGCCCAGGTCGGAGACGAAGCAGGTCAAAGTCCCCGTGTCGATCAGAAGTGGGACCGCGCCTGTGAATAGACTCTGCAGTGCAGCCTGAGCGATACAGCGATACAGCGAGACTCAGTCTTTTGTGTGAACAGTTATTCTGTGGAATCTAATAAACAACAGCAACAACAAATGAACACAAAATAAAGCCCTTAATGGCCAAATAAAATTATCCAATCCAGTCTTTATTTATTACTATAATAAAGTACATTTGTTATATATATATATATATATATATATATATATATATATATATATGGCTTCTCTCTTAGATACATACCAATGCGTTATATTTTTTGTAAAGTATCGCAAATGTAATTTAGATTTCAGAATTTTACATATAGCCTAGGCTATAATACGTATTTAATGATCAAACAGCTGAAAACCTATTCTGCCCTACAAAGCAAAAAGGCAGTAACTGCAGTTTTGATAAAGCATTAATTATTACAATTTTCATGACATTCAAGGCATCCTTTGTTATATGACAAAACATCTTATCTTAAATGCGTGTCGTTTTAGATAAAAATGGTAGTTGTTTGTACAGTAACTGCAAAAAGCCCTAGCAAAAGTCATTTTTCTCAGTTCTGCACTCTGCGTAGTTACTGCCTTTTTGCTTTGTAGGGCAGTATTGATAAAGCAAATGATTAATTGGTTAATCACTACAATCTCGAGACAAGACTGCCAATATTAAAATGAAAAGGCAAAAGTGAAAAGAAACTGCAAATACAGTTTTCACAAAGCTTTTTTATTAACATTCATGCTATAATAGTATGGAAGGCATTTTCTGCCGAAATTAAATAAATAAATTAAACGATAAAAAGTCAAAATAAAACAAGTTTAACCCTTTCATTACAGAAAATGGTACGCAGAATATGTGACAAAATTGATAATGAAATTAAATGATTTCATTTTCATTTTCGTGGTGATAGTGCATCATCCGTCAAATTGAAAAATAAAATGCAATTGGTGATTTCACGTTTCATTTTCACTACAATCTCGAGACAAGACTGCCAATATTAAAATGAAAAGGCAAAAGTGAAAAGAAACTGCAAATACAGTTTTCACAAAGCTTTTTTATTAACATTCATGCTATAATAGTGACAGAAATCAAATTCAAATGTAAAGTTTAGTTTTAAATTTTAATCATTTTATTTCCTCTTTTATTTCACAGTTTTGATTTTCGTTTTCATTTTCAAAGACAACCTGTATGCAAATTATATGTTAATGAGTGGGTGTGGTTCGCAACAACGCCGTTGCGTGGAGGAGGGAAAATGCCGGTTATGACCAGTATAGCAGCAGAGTTAAACCAGCTTGCAAATATTTCGGATGATGATGACTTCATTTTGCTTCGAGTTGAATCTATCTTAGACACACTTGGGCACTTTGCAGCCGTCACAAACTCCGATGTCGATCATCTAGTTGTTAATAATCTAGGTGAGATTGTGCAGTGCCTTCAGGCAGTAAATTGTCCGGGGAGTCTCGTTTAAAGGGCACCTATTATGCCCCTTTTTACAAGATGTAATATTGGTCTCAGGTGTCCCCAGAATGTATTTGTGAAGTTTCAGCTCAAAATACCCCACAGTTAATTTATTATAACCATTTGAAAATGTCATTTTGGGGCCTGCTTAAAAATGAGCTGTTTCAGGGGGTATTCCACCTTAAATGCAAATGAGCTGCATATCCCCGCCCTGCCTTTGGATGAGGGCGTAACTTGATACCTATGGCAGGCAGTCGGTACTGAGAGAGTGAAGAGACGCGCCGTTTTGAATGTCATTCAGCCGTACGTTTGAATCGGAATATATAAATAGCATGAAGAGACTCCGGCAGAATAAACATATGAGAATGGACCAGTACGTCTCGGTATGGTTATTTGCTACTTTTATGTACTTTAGAGTTGTAATAGCGTCCCATTTGAAATGATGGATGTCCAACACACACACACACACAGACACTAGCGCAAGTTTTTGAAACTACATACACATTCTGTGATAAAGTTTGCTACGTACGAGCGAAATTACATTTATGCAGGGACCTGTGGCATCATGTTTAGCTTGTCATACGGGTGCTTCTGTGGCAAATGTGAGAAGATGGCTAACTTACAGAACACCAACATATGCAGTTTTTAATACAATATCTTTAAAAATATATATATTTATAAACGTGTGGTTACACACTATACAAACAAGGTTTTAAATTATATACACAGACATCCTACGACGGCAATAACTTTAGACGCATTTGTTGTTGAATTGGCTGACATTGACTGAAAAGACTATTTGCTCAAAAATCATAAAATACACTTACTGTTACTGGAGGTGACGGTGGATCGCAAACAGTAGACAAGAATCCACACTTGAGGATTAACTTTTAAGCCACAACAACAGGATTAACCCACGAGTCCACGACAGAACATTAATTTACGTTTCCAAGAGACATTACCGGCTGTCGTCGTTGAAACAATGAAGGATGGTGTGTACAGATCACCGAGGGCGGGGTCTAGGCCACAGCCACACTGTCAATCAACCCCCTGTCTCCCGTTCTACGTCACAAAGACCTGGATCTCAGAACAGCTCGTTCTGAGGCAGTGCAGATGATTTATTGAGATTGTAAAAAAACTACTGGATGGATTTTTATCATTCTAGGGTGGTTTTGCTCACACACTGCCAACACACATTTATGTTCAAACACCATGTAAAAGTGAATTTTCCATAATAGGTGCCCTTTAATGTAGGCCTACATTAAATTACAAATACAGTGCACAATATATATTTTACATGAAAAACGCTTTGCTGACTTTTACGATGTTACTACTAAACGTGGAAATGTAACTTAACCAGTCCGTGAAAACTGAAAAGGGTCCATTTTAAATATAACGTTACGTGCAACAAGGTGAAAGCTGTTCGCTTCAGTTCCGTTACCTCATATGATGCTCTTTCATCCTCCGTCTGATGGTTCTCTCGCTCGCTCCGAATAAGTTTGCTACCTCTTGAGCAGTAAAACCATTTAGAAGATACATTCTTAGCGTTTCTACTGGGATGTCATACCTTGGACGACCCGGGCCGACGAGACTTCCCGGACAATTTACTGCCTGAAGGCACAACCTCACCTAGATTATTAACAACTAGATGATCGACATCGGAGTTTGTGACGGCTGCAAAGTGCCCAAGTGTGTCTAAGATAGATTCAACTCGAAGCAAAATGAAGTCATCATCATCCGAAATATTTGCAAGCTGGTTTAACTCTGCTGCTATACTGGTCATAACCGACATTTTCCCTCCTCCACGCAACGGCGTTGCGAACCACACCCACTCATTAACATATAATTTGCATACAGGTTGTCTTTGAAAATGAAAACGAAAATCAAAACTGTGAAATAAAAGAGGAAATAAAATGATTAAAATTTAAAACTAAACTTTACATTTGAATTTGATTTCTGTCACTATTATAGCATGAATGTTAATAAAAAAGCTTTGTGAAAACTGTATTTGCAGTTTCTTTTCACTTTTGCCTTTTCATTTTAATATTGGCAGTCTTGTCTCGAGATTGTAGTGAAAATGAAACGTGAAATCACCAATTGCATTTTATTTTTCAATTTGACAGGGATGATGCACTATCACCATGAAAATGAAAATGAAATCATTTAATTTCATTATCAATTTTGTCACATATTCTGCGTACCATTTTCTGTAATGAAATGGTTAAACTTGTTTTATTTTTAATTTTTATCGTTTAATTTATTTATTTAATTTCGGCAGAAAATGCCTTCATACATGTGGTTACAGCTCTAATTTAAATGTATTGTGCTAAAATAATTTAGCATTTAAACAAAAATATAAAACAAAATAAGACAATGAATGTACCACTTACCTTTAAAAATATAGCTAGCTACCAAAGAGATTGTTAAATGCTTTAGTTCATCGGATCCTGCCTTATCATTCCCTGGTATTTTGTTTTCATACACTAGAGGGCGCTGTGAGCCACTGGATTCAGTAGCAGCGCTGATTCTCACAGCTCTCGCCGGGTGCAGTGGCGCGCGCCTGTAGTCCAAGCTACTGGGAGGCTGAGGCTGGAGGATCGCTTGAGCTCAGGGGTTCTGCACTGCAGTGGACTATGTCGATCGGGTGTCCACGCTAAGTTCGGTATCGATATGGTGCTTCTGGGGGAGCCCGGGACCACCAGGTCGCCTAAGGAGGGGTGACCCGGCCCAGGTCGGAGACGGAGCAGGTCAAAGTCCCCGTGTCGATCAGTAGTGTGATCGCGCCTGTGAATAGACTCTGCAGTGCGGCCTGAGCGATACAGCGAGACTCAGCCTTTTGTGTGAACAGTAATACCCTGCGTCAAATAAATTTAATTACAAAAAATAATTATTTTTAGAGTTTCAATATTGTAAATTAGATGTCAATGTTTTACAACTATGATAATACCAATATTTAACAAACAACATCTGTAAATCTAGCCCATATAGCAAATTATCCTTTGATTAAAAAATAATCAGATGTGTTAAAATAGATGAGAACAGGCGAAGAAAAATACGAATGTGAAGTGTGCGTTATATATGCCTGTAAACTTGGTTGTGGTTATTGTGCATCGTTTATTTTTTTAGGCCTAATCTTTTTTAACGTAGCCTATGTAGGCTTATACCATAAAAAAAATACTCCCCTTGGTTTCCTGTCCTGGGTTTGGAGAGGTTCGAATCACGGGGGGCACCTGAAAACCAGTGACCCTCTAATCGTAACCACATTTCTTCTGCCCCTGGCTGTGGTATCGAAGAATATAGTTTTTTGGTTTTTTTTTTCTTATCTGAAAAACTATCCTATCCGTAACCCAAAAAGCATTATGGTCTGGATCTCGAGTTCTATGATCCTTTGCCCACCCCCAATGGTAAGTGCACACTATGAAAGGTAAACAATGAAAGTTATTTAGATGCGAATTAAAGCTATGTCTGGTTAAACACTTATTGTTTGATTTCGTTTATTGTGCTTTGTCAACTTTAACCACAAATTTGAGAAACAAAATGTTCTGACGAAAAGTACCACATACTTTTGTCATTGATGTAGCTAAAAGATTGTAAAAGCTTTCAGTTCACCCTGTCTATTTGTAATTGAAAAGTCAAATTAAGCTTGATTAATGATATTCTGTGACTGATGTAAAATAAATTACAGCATCAAGAATATGACTCCCATGTGTTTTGCATCATTTAAAATTTTTGTCTTAGTGTTTATGCAAAAAAACAAAACAAGAAATTATTACTGACAGCACTTTTATTTGCAGAAACAGATTTTTCTTTTACACAAAAATACAACAGTGAGTGTCTTTCAATGCTTTTAAAATAACACTTGTTTCCTTGTTCTTTATCATATCACAAATTATGTAAACACTCGTTTTGAATTAAATGTGTGAATGTGTTTTAAATACTGTTTCACAGAGCAGAATGCTGTGTTTAGTAAGTACGGTGTGAAGTGGTGGTGGTTTGCTTTATTTGGATTGTTGGTCCACCAGTTGAGATGGTGTGGGAACCTGATGATCCAGAGTGAGATCCACCAGAGAAAGAGACAGATCCACCTGAAAGCCAAAATCATGAATGTTATTAATGTCTTTAATACTTAAAATCATTAACGCTTAATGTAAAGCATGCCTAAAACTGACCACACCACCATAAACAAAGATCAATTTCAATTACCTGGTATCTGAGTCCTGGAGGAGTAGAAGGAAGAAAGAAAAAAACATTGTGATCCCATTCCAGGATAAAATCATGTAATTCACATCAACTTTTATACATAAATGCCCTTACTTAATGTCCTGATTTTCCAGGAGGCTTCTGTAGGTGGCGATCTCCTGCTCCAGACGGCTCTTGATGTCCAGCAACATGGCGTATTCTCGTCCCTGTTGCTCAATGCTAGCCCGCATTTGACACAGCTCGGCCTCCAACATGTTGATTTGGTTCTGGTAGCCTGCTAGCATACAGCTGTACCTGTTCTCTGTTTCTGCCAGTGAGTTCTCCAGTGCTGCTTTCTGTTTGAGTGAGGAGAACAAGCACAAAGATCTTAATAAAGGATACTTGGCCATAAAACTGCCTTTGGGTCAGATAATAATGTCATTCCACTCGTTTCTCACCATGCTGAGTTGAGACTGTAGCTCGATCTCCAGACCCTGCAATGTGCGTCGCAGATCTGTGATCTGTGTCTTGGTTGTTTGTATGATTTCTGTGCTCTGGGTCACCTCTTTGGTCAATCCTGCCGTCTAAAAGAAAGAAACACACAATATGAATTCAAGTACTGAATATCGCAACCTAAGATATGTTGTTTTATTACAGTGCCACTGCTATTAGACACCTGCTGGAATATGTGGTTTATTCTTCAGTAAAGTCAGTTTTCCAGTGTGTAATGGGAAGAATTCACAACCACAGAATTTAAAGAGACAGATGAGGTCTTACCTGGTTTTTAAACCAGTCTTCCTGTTCCCTGCGGTGTTTCGTTATGATGTTTTCGTAATGAGAACGAATCTCGTCCAGAACCTTGTTCAGGTCTTGCTGAGGAGCAGCATCAACCTCTACATTGACTGTGCCTGTCAGCTGACACCTCAATGCAGCCAGCTCCTGAAATGTCATAATATAATATAATTAATATATTATAATGATCCTAACTTTCAGGATCAGTCATATATAGATGATTCTCTCAGTAAGCTACTACAAACCTCCTGGTGGTTCTTCTTCATAAACTCCAGCTCTTCAATCAGATTCTTGATCTGCATCTCCAGGTCGACCTTTGCCCGGTGTGTCTGTTCCAGCAAGTTCCTCAGGTTAGCGATGTCGGACTCCACGCACTGGCGCATCACCACCTCGTGCTCATATCTGATTGGTGAACAAAGTTTAAACATGACGAGTAATATATATATATATATATCTATATAGGACCTTATTCCGAGCAGCGCCATGAAAGTGAGGTTGTGAGGGATAGATTTACCGTGTTTCCAATGGTATCCGCTGTAAAAAGCTGAATAAAGCTCCTAGATTACTTACAATTTTCCACAGCTTATATTGTCGGGAGTTTTTTGTCAACTAAAATTTCTTGGAAAGATATTTTTTCCAGTGTTTCATGAGCAGAACAATCCGAAAACACATTAAATAGCAGTACAGCACATTGAAGAGATGCATGTCTATCCCTCACAGCCTCGCTTTCATTCTCATTAAAAATCAAAGATGCCGCTGCCGTGAATAAGGCGTATACCATTCAAAATGTTGTGGTCGCTATAATTTTTTTAACGTTTTTGAAAGTCTCATGCTCACCAATGTTGCATTTATTGGAAAAAAAATACCGTAAAACATTATTACAAATACTATGTTTTCCTGTGTCTAAGTTGAATTTGCAGCATTGTAAGTCTTCAGTGTCACTTATTGTTCATAAATCATTCTAATACACTGATTTGGTGCTCAACTTAAGATTGTTATTATTAATATCAATGTTGAAAACAGTTTAATATTTATGTTGAAACCGTAATACATTACATATGGCAGAGATAAACACAGTGAAGCTATTGCATTTTAAGCATCAACAGTTATGTCTAAGTTAGTGGCCAACACTGTTTAACTTACTTCATCCTGAAGTCATCAGCAGCCAGTTTAGAGTTGTCGATCTGCAGGAGGATGTTGGCGTTGTGGATGGTAGCATTTTTAATCTGAAAGGTAGAATATTGATATACAATTTTATTGCATTAGAACGCATAATTCTGGAACATTGCTGTAGATCATCAGAACCGGAAGTGATTATCTGCGTCTGCTTTTCAGCTGCTGTATGCAAAGAAACGTCAGTACACTTCATTTAGAGATCACTGTACCTTGTCCTTCAGGTCCTTGATGGTGTTCCAGTAGGCGCTGTAGTCCCTCTGTGCGATCGGTCCCTTCTTCTCATAGTACTCGCGGATCTGCCTCTCCAGAATGGCATTGGCAGCCTCCAGGGAGCGCACCTTCTCCAGGTAGGATGCCAGACGGTCGTTCAGGTTCTGCATGGTGGCCTTCTCATTCAGCTGGAAGTCCTTTACAACGCAGCCTCCTGCTGTAAGTCCAGCATATCCTCCACCATATCCTCCACCATATCCTCCACCGTATCCTCCGCCAAAACCGTGTCCTCCACCGTATCCTCCACCACATCCAATTCTGGAGTTCAGCAAGGAGGAAGAGATGCGGGTGCTTCCACCATAACCACCTCCATGCACGCTGAAGGCTTTATGTGGGAAGGCGGACGAACTGCTCCGACTCTTGGTGATAATGGACTTTGAGGTCACAGTCTTGGGACCTTTGGAGGACACCGAGCGAACAGAGACCGACATAGTTGAATGGATACGGAGATGAGACGAACCCAGAGAGGACACGGAAGGAAACCGTTAGAGTTGTCCTGGCGAGGATGGCACGTTTGAGCCCAGCTCGGACCTCTTATAGTGATGGAGATCCAGGGTGGCTCCAGCACTTTGTGGGTGGGTGAGGGATGTAAGGTGTGTGTGAGAGAGTGTGTTAGTGCCAGACCCAGCTGTCACCACCAGCATAGCTGAAATTAGTGTTCAAGCTCCACCCTAGTGAGAGAACTGCGAAAGAATTTTATACTCCTTAAATGTACTCACCTTCCAGACTACAATGGAGGGAGTGCAATAAGATGGCTTTCCACACACAAGTTGCATGTGTGTGTAAATGAGCGTGTTTGTAAGTGTTTTGTGCCAGGGGAAAATCGCTTTGACAGTTTGAGGCAGAAAAAAGAGGCTGAGCTGGTCAAGCAAGGATTGAGAATTTATAAATTCAACATTTTAATAATGATAAAGAGGGATTTAGCTGACAGGTAACTCCCTGAGGTGATGTGAGATCATCTGAGACAGTTTCACCACCCTTTTACAGGTCATACGAATCAGCTTGAGTACTTGCCCAGTTTGTTTATTTTATTTTATTGTATTTTATTTATTTTATTAAGACAATTTTATTTTATTATTTTAGGATATTTTAGACTATTTTATGGTGCATGTTAGCTGTGGTGTATGGTGCATTGTCAACATTTTTTTTTTTTTAATCAAACTATTAACACAAAAACATGAGTAAAAAGTACAAAAGTTTACACTTTTAACTCAAGTAGCTAATTAAAACTAAAGAGTAAACTTTTTTGAACACTTGTGCATGTTTGTCTGTCTTTAGCATTGGTTATCATTAAACACAATGCTTTAGGTAAAAACGATGGGGAATAATGAGAAATATTGTGGAAGAATCACAAAGTTGTGGTTAATAACATTTAATCATGCTTTTATTGATATAAATTATTTTTTTTACATATTTTAAAAAAATTGTTTGTTTGTTTTAAATTACTGTAAAAAATAATTTTGAGATTTGGGGAGTAATCTGTTTTCATACACTAGACGGCGCTGTAAGCCACTAGATTCAGCATGCCTATGTAGATTCAGTAGCAGCGCTGATTCTCACAGCTCTCGCCGGGTGCAGTGGCGCGCGCCTGTTGTCCAAGCTTCTGGGAGGCTGAGGCTGGTGGATTGCTTGAGCTCAGGGGTTCTGGACTGCAGTGGACTATGTCGATCGGGTGTCTGCACTAAGTTTGTTATCGATATGGTGCTTCTGGGGGAGCCCGGGACCACCAGGTCGCCTAAGGAGGGGTGAACCGGCCCAGGTCGGAGACGGAGCAGGTCAAAGTCCCCGTGTCGATCAGTAGTGGGATCGCGCCTGTGAATAGACTCTGCAGTGCAGCCTGAGCGATACAGCGAGACTCAGTCTTTTGTGTGCATATTTACCTTTTTGTTTTAATGTAAATGATACTTCTGATAATTATGTTAGACGGCAGCATAATGATGAAATTTTCAAGTCGCTATTTAGAAAGGTGATTTCAGGTTTGCAGAACGTTTCAGTTATGAAAGAGGACTGAATTACAACGTTGATGTGTAAATTTAAAGCAACATGTGGCACTGGCAACTAACAGAGCAGGCAACAAACAAAACAACTAACTGAACAGGCCAAAAAAAAAAGCCTCCACTGTCTACTCCATCCAATGACAGACTTTTAGTTGCTACAACCTGCTGTTAGGAGCATAAAACGTAACTTCTGACCAATACATAAATAAGGTTTTGTGATGTATAGGCTACCGCTCTGCTCTTTTGCACTTTTTACATACAGGTAGCTTTTAAAAACAATGGAGAATGTGCACACATATAATCCCTCAACATATTTACATTATCTTACTCTGTCATAGTGTGTTATTAAAATACATTGCCTGTGTATATAATGCTTGAATAAAACATGTTCACCTAAGATACGGGTCATCTTAATATAAATAATTCTCCCTGCACAAACACACACACACACACACACACACAAATTACAGTCTTCTGTTTTAGTTTCATGACTGTTATGTGCATATTTTAAAATACTGTGATATTTAAAAATATATATTTTGGTCACTATACTTTTGAAAGGCAATGAGGACAATATAAGTGCTGATACTATAAATATGTGAACTGTAGTTTTATCTTAAGATTCCATTTTAGCATTTTTGAAGTATCACTTTTTTCATCTTTTTGAATGTCTTTCAAAAAGTTTAAATCATGCAGTCCACAAAATTTTCAGTTGTCGATAGCACGTCTCTCATTTCCTTGCCATCTGGGCATGAGGGTCAACATTCAACATTTAAATGTGATACATTGTTTCCTGTGATTGTGATTCCAGTACAAATGCATTATGCCACATTAACAAGAGTAAACGAACAATTTCTACTGAGATAAAGGTAACAGCTCTTTCCAGTTATTATAAACTTTTTGCAACACGCAAAGAACTGAAACAGTTAAAACTGAAAGAAAACAGAAACAGTGAAAACCGGCATATAAGTAGGATTTCATTATATTGATGTTAATGATGTAATGAAGTTTACTGTAAGAAATCAGGTACCAAAATCACAGTGAACACACTGAGCAATACACCACTAGCACTTCAGATATTTTGGGTGAAAGTGCAGTAGCACACCCAGCCGAAAACCTCTAAGCATGATTGCAGCAGCTCGTTAGGCTTTCTTTTAAGACAGATGATGAAACAATTTTTAACTCAACCGCACTGGAGCAAATGAAACGGTAAAATCTCAGCATGCCCTGAGCAATAATAATGCCACTCTATGTCTGCCAATGAGTCTGCATTTCATGTATAGACATAGTTCCATGAGTTCATTTTATGGTATCTATTGACAACTCTTTTGTTCTTGTTTCTCTCTTTATGAAGATATGACAATTACAGGTCATTCAATGACTTGTTACATCCTGCTTAACACATAAATGTTAGTGTAGAACAAATTTGTGGTTAATCGTATCCAATGATGATTAAATGCATTCCAAATTGCATTTTCATTAATCCAATAAATGTGTATTAAAAATATAGGCCACATAAAGGTCTTTGGGTTTAATCTCTTTCTGTGCATATTCCTCGTTTTATCCAGTTTACACAATTGCAATTGTTTATAAGGGTTGAAGGTTTTTGCAGATGCAGAGGAAGTCAATGGCCAGCCTTTTTTAACCTTCACTTCACTTTTGTGATGGATCTGTTGCCAGGCAACTTAAACAATATTGTTTCAAGCCTGTTATGGAAGGAACCCATGAGCAACAACCAGGAAGACTGACCCCAAGTTCATTTCCCTCAGAGACTCTTTTCTTGTCAGTAAATATATTATTATGAAATGTGTTACATGAATACGATGTAATCAGACTCATTTTGTTTTAATGAGTATTTGACTCATCTTATATTTAAAACAGACCGTGTGTTCACATAAAGAAAGACAATTAAGTAAAAAGTTATTCATGACAGCAGCATGCAGCTTTATTTTCGGAGACGGGTTTCATCACACACAAAAATACGAATATGAGTATCATCTCTTTCAGTTACACAGGTTTCCTTGTTCTCAATAATACTTTCAAAACACATTCAAAACCAAATGTATGTGTGTGTCCAGACGATGTCTCATAAAGCAATGCGCCCTGCATTTAGTTAGAAGGTATGCTGTGTCTGCTTGATAGTTGTTCCACCTGTGGTGACGGTGATTGTCCCACCTGAAGGCCGAGAGAAAGAGAGTCAGTGAAGCATGATGTACGGCATTCACTACGCTATACCTACGCTATCTCACGACCAATTCGTACGAATTTTACGAATGATTAAAAAGTGGCTAATTCGTACGACCTCATTCATACGAATTCGTACGATTTGTCTAAACCCACGTGATGGGTAGGTTTAGGGGCGGGGTAAGGGGTAGGTCATTCGTACGAATTCATACGAATTGGCCAATTCGTAAAAAATGTACGATTTAGCAAAATCGTACTAATTCGTACGAGTGAGGTCGTATGAATTGTTACGAATTAGCCACTTTTTAATCATTCGTCGAATTCGTACGATTTGGTCGTGAGATCGGGTTGGGTATACTTGAAACTGACCATCCCACAATATGCAAAAACAGATTTCACTTACCTGGAATTTGAGTCCTGAGAATTAAAAAAAAAAAAGATGCATTAGTGAATTAATTCCAGAACAAGATCTAACATGATCCACAGATTTTGAAACACAATTATATAAAAGAAATGCCCTTACTTAATGTCCTGATTTTCCAGGAGGCTTCTGTAGGTGGCGATCTCCTGCTCCAGACGGCTCTTGATGTCCAGCAACATGACGTATTCTCGTCCCTGTTGCTCAATGCTAGCCCGCATTTGACACAGCTCGGCCTCCAACATGTTGATTTGGTCCTGGTAGCCTGCTAGCATACAGCTGTACCTGTTCTCTGTGTCCGCCAGTGAGTTCTCCAGTGCTGCTTTCTGTTTGAGTAAGGAGAGCAAGCAAAAATGAAGCCAATGTGTATTTTGAAAGTGAAAAGGGTTGGAGCAAAATGAGGGGTTGTAAATTATGACAGAATTGTCAGCCTTTTTACACATGCTTGGTATCGAAAAACACCAATGTGCTAGTCCACAAATGGACCCTTCCCTTCATATTTCCAGATGTTATATATGGCTTCTCCACATTCCTTTCATTCTACCTCACTTACTATCTGGGATTTGGAGGACTTCAAATAAAACATTCTTGACATATCTCACACTCCTTTCCTTGTTTTTCGCCCATCTTTGCCTCCCTTTCTGTGTCCTCTTCTTGGCCTGCTTCCCTAACCTCTTGCGTAAAATTTTCCTGCCTTTGGTTCAGATAATGAAATCTCTCTCTCTCTCTCCACCCTACAGATCCTCCATTCCACTCGTTTCTCACCATGCTGAGTTGAGACTGTAGCTCGATCTCCAGACCCTGCAATGTGCGTCGCAGATCTGTGATCTGTGTCTTGGTTGTTTGTATGATTTCTGTGCTCTGGGTCACCTCTTTGGTCAATCCTGCCGTCTAAAAGAAAGACAGAAACACACAATATGAATTTGAATATCGCAATCTAAGATATGTTGTTTTACCACAGTGCCACTGCTATAAGACACCAGCTGGAATATGAGGTTTATTCTTCAGTAAAGTCAGTTTTCCAGTGTGTAATGGGAAGAATTCACAACTACAGAATTTAAAGAGACAGACGGGGTCTTACCTGGTTTTTAAACCAATCTTCCTGTTCCCTGCGGTGTTTCGTTATGATGTTTTCGTAATGAGAACGAATCTCGTCCAGAACCCTGTTCAGGTCTTGCTGAGGAGCAGCATCAACCTCTACATTGACTGTGCCAGTCAGCTGAGACCTCAGTGCAGCCAAGTCCTGTAAACCCACAAGGCTCAAGCATCAGTTCACTGAATGGATTCACAAGTTCTGATAACAACTGCATGCAAGCTACCACAAACCTCCTGGTGGTTCTTCTTCATGAACGCCAGCTCATCCTGCAGAGTCTCGATCTGCATCTCCAGGTCGGCCTTCGTCAGGGTCGTCTGGTCCAGCAAGCGACGCAGGTTGCCGATGTCGGCCTCCACAGACTGCCGCATCACTAACTCGTGCTCATATCTGATTGGTGGAGATGCAGGAATGGGAATAAGCTCACCAATCATGTCTTAAACATGACCAATATCATTGGTAACTATTATTTGAGAGAAATTACTTGATCCTGAAGTCATCAGCAGCCAGTTTAGAGTTGTCGATCTGCAGGAGGATGTTGGCGTTGTGGATGGTAGCATTTTTAATCTGAAAGGTAGAATATTGATGTACAATTGTATTATATTAGAACGTATAAAGCTGGAGCATTGCTGTTTCAGAGCCGGAAGTGATTATTTGCGTCTGCTTTTCAGCTGCTGTATGCAAAGAAACGTCAGTACACTTCATTTAGAGATCACTGTACCTTGTCCTTCAGGTCCTTGATGGTGTTCCAGTAGGCGCTGTAGTCCCTCTGTGCGATCGGCCCCTTCTTCTCATAGTACTCGCGGATCTGCCTCTCAAGAGTGGCATTGGCAGCCTCCAGGGAGCGCACCTTCTCCAGGTAGGATGCCAGACGGTCGTTCAGGTTCTGCATGGTGGCCTTCTCATTCACCTGCATGTAGTCACAGTCCCCTGAAACTATGTGTCCAGAGCTGAATCCTCCACCATATCCTCCGCCGTATCCTCCGCCGTATCCTCCACCAAAACCATATCCTCCACCACCGCCAATTCTGCTGGAAGAGATGCGGGTGCTTCCACCATAACCACCTCCATGCACGCTGAAGGCTTTATGTGGAAAGGCTGACGAACTGCTCCGACTCTTGGTGATAATGGACTTTGAGGTCACAGTCTTGGGACCTTTGGAGGACACCGTGTGGTAAGAGATCGACATGGTGAATGGATGCAGAGATGAGAAGAATACAGAGGGGACACTGCAGGAAACTGCTAAAGTTATCCCGAAGAGGATTGGTGCCTTTGAGCTGAGCTCGGCCCTCTTATAAAGATGGTGCTCGAGGGCGGGTCCTGCTCTTTGAGGACGGGAGGGGGGAAGGAGGGTGTGTGCCAGACCCCTCTGCAACCTCCAGCTATGTTGAGACTCGAGGACCAGGGTTCAGTTTCCACCCTAGTGAGGAAACTGCAAAGGAATGTCTCTGTGTCTGTATGAGCAACTGCAATGTTCTCACCCTTGAGAGTTCAATGAAGGGAGTGCAATTTGACACACACACATAGACACACATAGATGTGTGTGTCTGTGCAATTGATTTGGGCAAGTTTGCCTTTCTCTGTCAGCTTCAAATAGAACAAGGACACTTAACCATGCAGTTATGTGAGGATACCAAGTAGTTTTAAATTCAACATTTAATTATAAAAGTCGAAGCAATCACACATCAGAGTTTCAGAGTTCAAATGTTTGTTCTCAGGAAGCAGTAATGAAAAGGAAAGTCATCATTTGAAACTAAGAGGAGACTTGAGCTGGGTCCTGTTTGCTCATAAAGACTCATGGGTCAGTGACAAATAAGAGTGTCCATGATTAAAAAAAAGGTTTTACACACATGTCTGTTGAGGCAAAAATTCAATAAACAGACATCACTGCGTAAGAGACACTATTAAGACAAATTAAGAAAAGGAAAAGAGGTTTATTATTCTTGCAAGAACAATAAGGCTCAGTCACCAACACAGATTACTGTGAAGTGAAATGACGCGCAGAACACAGGCCGGAGTTCATTCTTATATCTCTCTCAAGGTTATTTACTTCAGGCCCAGCCTTCTCTGTAAAATTCCACAAGCCATAGGATTCACTTGCTTTAGATTAGATTTACCGATAACCCCCTCTATCCTCCCCAGTCTAAGATGACCTCTGACCCGGCCGGTTCTCTGGTGCCTCACTCCACTCTTGATAAAGGAAAGACAAATTACTTCCTTCATGGATAGCTATAGCTAAACCATAAGACATTCCTCCGTTAAAAAGAACATTCCTCCGTTAAAAAATGCTAAAAAGAAAAACATAAGACCCAATAATCATATTTAATACATGTGAGATTAAAATTTCTCCAACATGTCCCAAGTTAAATATATTCATGTTGGTTTCATACATTTTTTTTTGTCGCACCATTACATTGTCTGTTGTACTGGATGACTTTGATTTGTGGACAAAAGATGCTTTCCAAAAATTAATTAACTGTCTGACGGTTCGTTTTTTTGAGTTACAATACAATTAAAATGTAAAACATGTTTTTTTTTTAAACTAATTTAATTCTCCTAATGTTTGAAAAAAATATCAAAATATCAAACTTTAACAAACTAATACTCTAATGAGAGTTACTTGACATGTAGTTGAAAAGTTACTTAGAAGGTGTAGGTTGGACTATTGAAAAAAGACCATTGGAATTTTTAAATATGAATACATCCAGAAATTAATATATCCATTAAAAAAAAAAATAAGATAAAAAATTAATAAATAAAATAGCATCATTTCATTCACCATCATATTTTGTTATTTGTAAGTAAGTTCATAATTAATTTTTTTTTAAACGCCTGTTTATCTGAGCAAGGACAAGCTCAGGCTATTTGACATGACAGTGTTCTGTGATGTTGTGTTGGTTGACAGACTGTTGCTATCCAGTTGCTAGGGTGTTCCAATTGTTTTTATTTATTTCTTTGTTTCTTGCTATGTTTGCCTAAGCACCGGTAAATGAATGTGTTTTCATTGGTTACAGGTCAGGAGAGAGATTTGTGTGCAAAATTACATCATGTGCTTGTTTAAAGATTTGTAATTTAGCAGCTTTTTTAAACATGCACTTGATGTTAAGGGTGGTGACATTTGTAAGATTGTAAGCATGTGTTTTGTGTCAGTTGATGTTTGGAGAAGATTTGCTTTCATTGTCGGCTCCCTGGGGGGGATGTGACGTCATCTGATAATTTCACCATCACCCTCTTAACAGGTCACATCTGGAACTTTGCTTGGATACCTCACTGATCAACAATAGAGAATGGGGAGGGGGCTTTGTTCCTGCGAATTGTAACAATACACGAATCATACAATACACCGTGAGATTGTACCCAGAAACCAAAGGGAAAATGTAAATACATTTACAGGTAAATGACTGCAGTGTGATTTAAGAGACATACAACTATAGCAGTATGAAATAGGCTACAGTATATCCACGTATAAGTTGTGCATTTGACGCAAGGCTGCTCTTCAGTTTCCAGTTGGGGAGATTTAAAGCGGAGGTATAAGTGGGATTATGGCAGAGTCTTCAAAATGTCCTCCCGTCTTTGAAACGAAACTTTAATACGTTTAGATGTTCTTTTATATATAGTTACATTATGTTTATTTAATATAATAAACAAATAAGCATAAACAAAATGAGGGGTGGCTGTTTTGTCTGTTTTTGTGTCTAATGTTCCTTTAGCCATAGAGTATAGAAGCCAGTATAGACCAATTTCCAGCCGACGTCACAGTTACGTCACGGCGCTAGCTGGAGGCTAGCCTGACTTCGTCATACTCATATTCTTGTCAGAATGTGAGTCTGAAACTGCTCCATAGGGCTTTGATTATGAGGCGTGTCTTAACTGAACCAGAAAAAAAACTCTTTTGCCGAATCCTGTAGTAAGGACGGCAAAAATATCTTTCCGATCGACAAATGCCTTGATTGAGTCCAGACCGAACTTCCCCACCAAAAAATGTTGTGGGCGGGGTTCAGGCTGGCATCCAGGCTAGCTGGAGGCAGAACAAAAGGAAAACTGGAGGCGGCAAATACAAACCAGCACAGATTCAGCTACAAAATAAGGATCTTAAATTATTCTTCTTATTATTAAATGTCATCTTTTTGTGTTGTTGGGTGCAAGAATCAATGAAAAATTAATATGCTTTATCTGCAATTTTTTATTTCTATAAAATATTCACCTGATTAAAATTGCACATAATTTCAATCTTTACATTGTCGTCTTCTTGGCGCTGACAAGGCAGAACTGCGGATCGTACCTCACTTTTACTGTGGATCGTCTTTTACATGGCCATTCAGCACTTATAGGTATAAGATTTATATGCCCTCCGTTTCTCTATCAGGTAGATGTAGAAGTCAGGCCACTCAACCGGAGGTAATGTTAACGTTAATCCTGTCAGATCCTCAATGAGTGTAAGGGCCGACCAATCTGGTTCCATGAAATGAACTTTTGCAAATAACAATCGTGGTCCTGGACAGTGAGTGACCTTGCACATTAAGATAAAATCGGATTTTCTCCAGTCATTGTTAAAGGGATACTCCACTTTTTTTTTGGAAATAGGCTCATTTCACAACTCTCCCAGAGTTAAACAGTTGAGTTTTACTTTTTTTTTAAATCCATTCAGCCAATTTTTTGATATTTAGAAGAATGTCAGTAACCAGACAGAAACTGGTTACTGATATTCTTCTAAATATATATAAAAAAAAAAATCGTCTGAATACTTTCGAAAATACCAACTGTTTAACTCTGGGGGAGTGGAGCCTATTTCCAAAACAAGTGGAGTATCCCTTTAAAAACAAGCTAACAAAACTTGCAGACTTTACGTAAAGCTGCCAAAGGGATCGTTCTGCCACCACCTAAGCTCCGCCCACATAAAAATGTCACCATGTTTACCAACTGAAAATTGGTCTATAAATTCTCGGTATAGCATAGGACATCCTTAGACCTTCACCGGAAACACGTCATGCACTGCCATGCATAGAGCCTATTCGTTTTCGGGACAATTATACAGAAAAAAATCACAGTCATCAGAATCAAGATTTTCTTAATGTTGTTTAAAAAAACTGAATTTTGCATTATTTACACATACAGTCATGCTCAGAATTAATGGCACCCTTGGTAAATATAAAAACATTAAATATCCAACGGTTTATTATATTTTCCACATACTTTCTATCCTTGTGTGCACCCAACCCATCTAGAGTGTTTGCTGCCTTTTTTTTATAGTTTCATCTGACAGCAGAACCCGTCCCGTTTGAAGTTCCAGTTATGTCTGACAACTGAGTTTGCAGGAGTTTGTTCTTGGATAAGCCAGGAGTATTTTTCCTGAAACCCTCCCAAAAAACATGTGGTATGTAGGGGTTCCTGACAGATTCGTAACATCTTTAGTTGATTGGAACTTCTTAATTATTGTCCTGATGGTCAAAATGGGGATTTTCAGTTCTTAAGCTATTTTTTTTACAGTCACTTTCTATTTTGTACAATCTTTTGATGCTCATCCGAACTATATTCTTTGGTTTTACTCATTGTGATGGATGATTAAGGGAATTTGGCCTTTGTGTTTCCTCATAATTCCTGTGAAACAAGTCGTGTCACAAGTCATGGCTGGATGACTTTATGTTACTATAGTCCTCCTGGTGTGCTAAAAAAGATAAACATTAATGGGAATATCCTTCAGAGATATTTTACTTGTAAAAAAATGGGGTGCCAATAATTGTGGCCAACGTGATTTGGAGAAAAACACTTATTTCATACGTGATAATCCCCCCCAATTTCAATTTTTTTGCTTCAATTTAAGGTTAGATTTTTTTTGCAATTTTTTTAATGAAAGATCAAAAGGATAAACGATGCAGATTTATTTTTTACAGCCAGTTTTGATCATATTTACCAAGGGTGCCATTAATTCTGAGCACGACTGTATGAAGCTTTCACCACTAGCATGTATCTACATGATCTGGTTAATCTGTTCTTCTTTTTAGGCTCAAGTCTGTCTCTTTTGTGAGGACTTTAGTCTGGTTGACTCTCAATCATGACTCACTGTATAAACAAACCGATCTCCACCCCACCAATCTCTCTCTGCTGAATGAGCTGTCCTCAAAGAGCTCATGGGAGAGTTGATAACTGTTATTACTCATAAAAATGAAAGAAATAGGCTGTTCTGTCCAGACGAGAACCAGCTTTGTCTCAGTGCTGGCCTGCCGCGGCAAGGGAGAGACAATTATTGCAACCTTGACTATTTCATATTTTCCTTTAAGCTATTATTGTTTTATTTACCTGTAATATTTTACAACATTAGGGTGAATTAGGGTGCTTATTCCGGACAAATTTCAAATGTTCTGTAATATCATCAAATGGCTTCTTTTAATTAAAAAAAGAGGCAGAATGAAATACACACAAAAGTCATATAGCACAAGTTTAGCTACTAATACATGTAAATAATAAAATGTAAATAAAAATGGATGCTCTGCATTGTAGAGATGACCTGATGTAGATACAGTAAAAAAAAAAAACCTCTTAATGTCACATTCTAGCTTCGTATAGTAGTATCATGGTAATGTAATCTAGATAAGTGCCAGATTGGTCATGAAATGGGTGTCACTAGAGTATTGTGTCTCTATAATGTGAGAACTTATGCGTGTATGCAAACCACAACAAAAACTACTAGCCTAACTAATAAAGTTTTAGGCCTAGGTCTAACAGTAGTTAGCTATTCAAATAAGAAAAACTGAAATTGAATGAAATAAATCCTTATTAAAGCTTCAAAAGTTATTCAGTCAAATCAGTGAGAGATTTTTTATCTTTTTCTAACATTGACTGATTAAGATTAAAATCTCTGAAAAGCCACGCCAAATTCTCGGTTTATTACGAGACGTGTCACGTTCTCTTTTTGCCAGCAGACTCTCTTTTTGGCTTTTTTTTTAAAATGGGTGATTCCTGTATGAGATTTAGCGTGCTCCACGCCAGCTTTCTTGCTTGGTATGCCAACTAACTTATGCCACTCCCACACCATACACATGTATGAATATGATGAGACACACATGGGTATAAGTGACGTATACATCATTTTCCCACAAAAACCATCCCGCCAGGTCTAAAATGATTAGGCTTTATAGTGAATCAGGGTAAGACAAAAATACATTTAATGAATATAATTTGTTTTTCTGATGGCACTCCCTCGCTTCCTTGGGGGAATGAAATGCCTCTGTTTAATGGATGCTTAAACAGAAAAGCCAATAAGGCTTTTAATAATAGTTATATATACACAGAAGTGTGTTTTACCATATGCTTACTATGTGTATATGGCTTAGTTTTTTTCTGGTGGCCCATAAGAACATTGATTTCTTATTTTTATAGGCTATGTTTGCTCAAACTCTGATTCATCTCATGCTGTCAGCTTGATATTTTTTGGTCACCTGGATTGTCCTTTTTGTGTTCAGATCCATTTATTCGGTACAGTACCTCAGCACCTTGGAAGAATTTCAAAAACATGCATGGGGCAGAAAGTTATTTTTTTTATTTATTTTTTTATTTCAAACACAACCAAATTCTTTCTTACCTAAATGGTTATTTTTGGAAAAGGAAAAAAGACACAAAAGATCTATTCTTGGCCTGAACAATCAACAACATAAGGCAGGAAATATGATGTGTTCCTCCCTCATTTCTGTTGCCTCGGCTTTTTAAGGCTGCTTCATCACTGAAACATCTGTGGATCATGAAAAAAAGCAAATATAAAAGCCTTTTCACACCATAGGTGAACTCAGGCTGAAGGAAATGAAAATTCGAGCCTGTATAGTATGAGCGCAGCTCAAACAAACCTTTCAGATGTGCTATTATTGGATTGTAGAAGAATAGGATGCAATAGAAGAAAATTCAACACCCTTACTTATGCAATGAAAAATAAAAAATTAAGATGTTTATCTAAAGTCATTTTTGCTTGTATGGTTGAATTGAAGGTTAGCAGCAAAGACATTGGCCAAAAAAAGAGATTAAATACACAAAGTTAATGGTTAATAAAGGCCTTGAAAGGAAATAAAATCCATATTTACAACTGTATCGACTAACTAGCTTCATGGCAGATGGCAGTACCCATCGCGTACAGCCAATATAGAGGTAGATGCCCCCCTCCCCCTTAAAAAAAAATGGAACAATTCATTATAAATCATTATTCCCTGTGTTTTGGGGTAGCTCACAATAAAAATATGCATGTTATCATGATTATATTCAACGCCCAGTGAAATTACAAAACAAAATGCACACAAATGTCTCCCTGCCCTTCATTCAACACTTATAAAACAAAAAAATAATAAAAAAAACAAACAATTTGAGTACAGATTAGAACCGAGAACTTCTGACATGCTTGGCAAAAGTTCTGCCACTGGACCATTTAATTACATGCTTAAAGCAACTATGCATTTATTCACATTAAAATTCTCAACACTAACAACACATATTAGATCTCATTAACCAACCCATTCTCATCCCAAGGCGCATCTAACTGACGCTTTTGACCATGCTTCAACATCTGACGCTTTAGGCACTCTTTAGCGTCAGTTACGCTAGCGTCAGTTAGTACGCTATCCTATCCTTAGCGTCAGTTAGATGACGCGGGTAGGTTTAGGTCTGGGGTAGGGTTAGACCACTAGGATACACAGCAAAATCCCCAGTGTTAAATTAACCCTGAGAGTGTTAAAATTAAGTGAATAATGGAGTGATGATTGAGCATTATTGAAGACACCTGATGTTAACAAGCAGAATCTCTGAAGGAGAAAACCGGAATTTTTAGCCTTTTCAATGAAATCCAAACGATCAAATAATAAATAAAAAAATCCCAAAAATGTTTTATGTACACTCTAAAAAATGCTGGGTTGTATTAACCCAACTTTGGGTCAAATATGGACTAACCCAGCCGTTGGGTTAAATTTTTACATTACATTTTTAACCCAACATTTCGGGTTTGTCCATATTTGACCCAAAATTGGGTTAAAACAACCCAGCATTTTTTAGAGTGTAGGCACACACAGACATCAAGAATGAGTGTATAAATCTCAGCAATGGTGACAAACAGATCACCTCTGAACATAAGCTCATTATTTATTCATGCAGCAATGCATGATGGGAGCCATGAATGAGTTTTGATTGATGCCATCCAGAATGCACTGCAACATGCTTTATAATTGTCACCATTGTTGAGATTCACAGGCTAATTATTGATGTCTGTGTGTCTTAAGAATTTTTTTAATTGTATAAGAGAAGCTTTTAATAAATCATGTTGATTACATGGTAAATATTAAAAATATTATGCTGTACAAGGTCACTGAAGCTATAATTATAGTCTATATAAATTCAGTGATTAAGGTCAAATGATTGTGAAACAACGATTATGTTAAAACACAACCATTACCATCAGATCACCTTTTCTATTTGTTCATCTGGCTGTTATAACATGTCTTGCAGCCAAACAAATTCTAAAGTTTATAAATTAAGGGTCAAGAGCCCAACTAAAGCAAACACTAATCACCATAATGGTGACTTAAAAATTCTGGTTTTCTCCTTCAACGATTCTGCTTGTTAACATCAGGTGTCTTCAACAATGCTCAGTCATCACTCAATTATTGACTTAATTATCTCATTAACTTTAACACTGCTTCAAGGTTCATTTAACACTCTGCTCAGAGTTTATATAATTCACACTTTTAAGTGTTAATTTAACAGGATTTTGCTGTGTAGCGTCATCTAACTGATGCTAAATGGGTGCCTAAAGCGTAGGATGTTGAGAATGCGTTGGACGGGCTACAAAGTGGCTCCTTATATTGCCATGACCCTTATTCAAAATTAATTGAATAGCCTTGTAGGCTATCGACTATCGTATTACCTCATAAGGCACATGTCTAGCCTTTTAGTCTATCCTAGAAAAACTATATCATGTTCACACAGGGCACACAACGGCTCTGCACTTACTCGAGATTTCTTTCAACATGGAATTGACATAACGGGCGAATTATGTTATACTGAAAAAACACTTTGACATGCAAAATGATCTGGCACATAAACCTACAATAGGAACATCGTCACGTATGCTACTTCCAATCACAGAAAGCCATATGACGGGAAATCTTTGAACTCCTGAGATAGTTGGGGTGACTCAACTTACCCACTGGCATTGGCCATCTTACATTGCTTTACTACAGTGTACATTTTCATTTCACTCCCTTCATCACCTCACTGTGTAACACCCTTAATTCTTGTGTGAGCATCACCTGAATGAAGTCATGAAGTTAATGTTAACACCCATGTTGTCTTCAGAAACCCTGGCTTGAACTTGTCCCACTCATGCACTAATGCCATGACAACAAGGTAAAGTGTAAACATTTGCTTGTGGATGTTTTTCAAGGTGTGTACCTCCTGATGCCACTCTATCTATCTCTGTCCTATTTGAAACTTCCTATTGTTTTGTTCAGGATTTATCAGATTCCTGGCTTTACAGGTTTCTATCATAAGTCAAATTTCATCTGGTATGTCTGCCATGCAGACAGATTGTGTGCTTTTCTCACGATGTCAAACATCTGATGACTTTTTACCATGTTTTCACCTGTTGTTAAAGGTGTGGCTAATGATGAGTTTGTGACATGAAAAGACAAAGGAACATCTTGTTCTCTAGCTGGCAGCTCTATAATGCACTTGCTTTGAGTAAATCAGCACGTGTTTTTTTTTTTTTTTTTTTTGAGAAAGACTTTTTATAGATGTGTACTACTGGCTGATAAACTAGGATGTCCCTGGGCGACAGACAGTTGCCTTGTGTCTATCTGTTTTGGCTGCAGTTATTAAAATTTAAGTACCCTCAAGTTGTTCCAAACCTGTATGAGTTTCTTTCTTCTGTTGAACACAAAAGAAATATTTTAATGGAATGCTAGTAACCAGAGGATATTTTTTTTAAAGTTTTTTCCTACTTTAGAAGTCAAATGCTACTGTCAACTGTCTGGTTAGCAGTCTTTAAATGATGAACATGAACTATTCCTTAATGTTTAATTATTTTTCTGTTGGAAAATTTAGAAACTACACACACACACTCATTACATACATTGCAGTTTATTATTATCTTTAGTGTTCTAAGTTTTTAACTGTGACCTTATTCCAGTAAACGGGTGATTAAGGGCATGCATGCACTTGATTTCACCAAGTGTTTTAGGGATAATTTATGGGTAGGATTACACCGTAAAAAATTGTTGGTTTAACTTAAAAAAGTAAGTAACCTGGTTGCCTTAAAATTTTAAGTTGATTGAACTGGAAAAAGTGAGTTAATACAATGAATGAGATTGATTTACTCATCAGAAACTCAAAATAATAAGTTATCTCAACTAAATAATTTATTTAAGTTGATTTGACAAAAGAAAAATGTTGTGATAACAAATCTTGAAAATATATATTTTTTTTTTTACAGTGGGTTTAGGATATGGTTATATTGTTGGACTGTTGACCCAGGAACATGTCTAACTCAGCAAATTCAGGACATGCACCTGGTCTATGCATGTGCAGTAATTGAATGAGAATCAGAAAGAGCTTTTTTGCCCAATATTTTGAAACAAACAAGAAATTTGTCTTGGTTACAGGAGCTTCCAGTGCAGAAAAAAAGTACAGACAAAGTGCAGACAGGGATTGGTCAATACAAATGAAATATAACACAATAATAATATTAGAAAAATAAATAAATAATGCAGCATAATATGGTTACACTTTACAATAAGTTTCATTAGTTAACTAATGTATTAACTAACATGAACTAACAATATGAGCAATACATTTGTTACTGTATTTTTTAATCTTTGTTAACGTTATAAAGTAACACAGTCTCATCCCAAGAAGTCATATAACTGACGTCTTGGGACGTCTTTTGACCATACTTCAGTATCCGCCTTTTTAAGGCCCCCTTAAACTTCGGTAGATGGCGAGCTGTTCATTGTTTGTTCATGATAGTTCACAGTGCATTAACAAATGTTAACAAATACAACGTTTGATTTTAATAATGTATTAGTAAATGTTGAAATTAATTTGAACTGATTAATAAATGCTGTAGAAGGATAGTTCATTCTTAGTTCAGAGATTTGTTTTCATGATTATCGAATGTAGAATGTTAACCTCTGCTGTGCCTTTTTCACTATATAAATCCATGTGAGTGTCCCACTTCAGACCTGAGAGATGCTGGTGTCCAGGAACCTGAATGACTCCACTGATGCCAAAGTGCTGCTCATGATGGTGATTGTGTGAGTGCTGAGGGGTTTCTCCTGAAGTCCACTATCATCTCCATTGTTTTTACCGTTTTCATTTAAGGTTGTTACGACTGCACCAGACAGCCAGCTGTTCAACCTCCAGTCTTTAAGACTCGTCACCCCATTGGATGAGGCCGATGACTGCGATGTCATCTGAACATTTCAGGAACTTGTCTTTTGCAGTGCACTCATTCATGCAGGGAGAAGAGAAGTGGAGAGAGAACACAACCCTGGGGAGCACCAGAGCTGATAGTGAGGGGTGTGAGTTTCCCCAGTCTCACTGGCTGCTGCCTGTCTATGCAGGAAACTGTCTGACAGATTGGAATTGACATGGAGACCTTGGTCAGTTTGGCTGAGAAGATATTCAATGATATTGAAGGCTGAACAGAAGTGCACAAATAAGATCCTTGCACAATGCTGTAGGATGTAGTTGATGGCAATGTACACTGACAACAATGGAAAATGTTTTTTCAATGGTTCAATTTTACCTGCTTCAAAAGACAAAATCTGTCACATAGCATCACCTGGTGGCTAAACACCTCATGGCATCACGCATACACATGTACATGGCCACTGCAACACAAAGCCTCTGATTCACAAACATTTTATACATTTTGAATTTATATTATAAACACATTTTTTCTGTCCACTGACTTGAGATTGATTACGATTTCCATTCACTTGTTTGTGTCTCATTTTTCATGTCTGAGTAGTAGAAAGGAAGAGTAGTTTTCCAAGCACTCCCATTAAGTTGCACCCACCTTAAATTCAACAATGAATCACTGCGACACCTCAAGTTCACACTGGTCTATGATCAATGATCAATGTCTATGACCTGTTCACACTGAAATGTGTCATGTTTTTTTCTGTTGACACCTGTTTAACGGAATAGTTCACCTAAAATGATTTGTCATCCTTTACTCAAACTAATGTGAGAAATGCTAATGAATGAAACCCCCCTTTCTCTTAAACATTTCATGTTGTAGTTCAAGACAATGGTTTTACTTGGTAAGCTAACTGAAAGACTTTTTTAAAGAAGACTTATGGTTTTTTACATTTTCAACTTTCATAAGTGTGTAATGTTGCTGTTTGACCATTAAAAAGGTCTGGAAAAGTTACTCCAAAGGGAATTATTCTCATATCAGTAAGCACATTTAACAAGTTTGTTTGCCCATACAATCTTTAAGAAAAGGTTAAAATTATTTGGCTTGCTGTCCACTGGAGAGGGGCTCGATGAAGCAGCTTCAACTAGAGCTCTGATAGGGGTATATCAGAGTGGCTAAATGTAAATGATTAAAAGGGTGAGGTACCTAAGATGACGGGGGAGTTTGGGGAGGTGGAGGGATACTGGAACAGCTGATGCTAGGGAAAGGTAAGCGGCTGCTTATATACTCAGCCTGTTGATTAAAAGATTATATTGGCTTACTCCTCCCTAACTTTAGGAACGTCTTCGTCTCTAAACGTTTCTTCGTCTTTGTCACGGGATAATAACGAATGACAGGAAGCAAGAGCAAGTTGACAGTTTATTAAAGTCTCACAGAGTCGGCAGTGCAAACAGGTGGAGACAGTGACGCAGGGACAAGATGGTCAGTATCCGTGGTGAGGTGAAGTGAAGACACGGTGAAGAGACGAACGATGAATACTGGAAGCCAGACGACAACACGGGAACACAAGGCAGGAACTCGACACCGGTACACCAACACGAACCACATTAAACAACGATCTGACAAGGATGAAAGAACAGCGGTGAGTATAAATAGAGTGGTGATGATCAACTGCAGCTGGTGATGTGATGATGAACAGCTGGAGCGGATCAGGTGATGTCATACAGACACACCTCTCACACACGTGCATTCATACAACAACAAAAACACAAGACTAGGAGGAAACAGAGAAAACGTCTACCGTGACAGTACCCCTCCTCCTAAGAACGCCTCCTGGCGTTCTCAGACTCCCTTACCTGCCGATTGTAATCATCGATAAGAGAGTGATCCAGAATGTCTCTAGCAGGAACCCAACTCCTCTCCTCCGGACCGTAACCCTCCCAGTCCACCAAGTACTGGAATCCGCGTCCCCTCCGTCTAGAATCCAGAATACGATTGACCGAATAGGATGGTTCCCCGTCTACGAGTCGCGGCGGTGGGGGAACCGGGGCTGGCGGATTAATGCGTGCATAAAAAACGGGCTTAACTTTGGATACATGAAACACGGGATGAATTCTCCTGTACGCAAGAGGAAGTTTGAGGCGGATTGCCACCGGACTAACGATCTTGGTGACAGCAAACGGGCCAATAAATTTGGGAGCAAGTTTATTCGAGACGGATCGAAGCGGAATGTTCTTTGTTGAAAGCCACACTTTGGAACCGACGACGTATACGGGAGGCTTCCGCCGGTGGCGATCGGCTTTGGCCTTGGTGCGCGCTCCCACTTGGAGTAGAGTCTCGCGGGCTCTAGTCCAAGTGCGATGACACCTCTGGATGAAGGCGTGGGCGGAGGGGACCGCGACTTCGGATTCCAGACTAGGAAAAACAGGTGGCTGGTAACCTACGCTACACTCAAACGGAGAAAGGCCCGTAGATGACACTGGTAACGTATTGTGGGCGTACTCCACCATAGACAGTTGTTGACTCCAAGAGGAGGGATTCTTGGAAACCAAACATCGCAACGTTCTTTCCAAATCTTGGTTGGCTCTCTCAGTTTGACCATTGCTCTGGGGATGGAACCCAGAGGACAGACTAACAGTCGCCCCCAGCAATTTACAAAACTCTCGCCAAAATTTGGACACAAACTGGGGACCCCTGTCGGAAACCACGTCCATCGGGAGGCCATGTAACCGAAAGACGTGGTCTACGATCGTTGCCGCTGTCTCCTTAGCTGAAGGCAATTTGGGTAAGGGGATGAAATGTGATGTCTTCGGTGGTGTGAGAAATGGTGGGAAGTTTCTGACCGTTTAATGCATGAACAGAAATCTGGTGGTTGAGAGGTTGGAGGGGAATTTGAAATGTATGTGCAAAATTATAGTCCATAAAATTACCCTCCGCCCCGGAGTCCAACAGTGCAACACAATCGTGCTGGTGAACTGACCATCTTAATCTAACCAGGAGGAGTGTGGAGGTAGATGTAGTCGATGAGGTCTTCCTGGCGGAGATCCCACCCGATAGTAGCCTCAAGTTTACTATCGGACTTGGCCCTTTTACCGGGCAGTTGTAAGCATAATGTCCCGCTCCTCCACAATACAGGCAGAGGCCCTGGGACCTCCGCCTCTCCCTTTCCTCCCGGGAAAGCCGAGCTCGACCCACCTGCATGGGTTCGGGATCGAAGACGGGGCTGACCGCGTCCCTGCCGCTGGATCTGGGAACGTCGACTCCTCCGAAGGTACGGGTGGACGGAGCTCGGCGTTCGACCCTGGATAGCCGAGCGTCCACCCGCAGAGCAAGATCTATCAGTCCGTTCAGTGTGGTAGGAAGATCCAGGGCGTAGATCTCTCTCTGGACGTGGTCAGCCAGCCCATGCAGGAACATATCCCACTGCGCCTCCTCGTTCCAGCCGCACTCCGCCGCCAAAGTCCGGAACTCTATGGAAAAGTCTGAAACCGATCTTTCTCCTTGACGTAACTCCGTCAAGGTTCTGGCCGCTTCTCTACCCGAGACCGCCCGGTCAAAAACCCTCCTCATCTCGTCGGAGAGGGTCTGGAACGAGACGCAGCATGGATTTTGTTTCTCCCACACCGCCGTCCCCCAGAGCGCTGCCTTTCCTGTCAGCAATGTTAGTACAAACGCCACTTTAGCCTGTTCCGTCTCGAATGTGCGTGGTTGCAGAGCAAAATGCATCGAGCAACGGGTCAGAAATGCTCGGCAAAATGCCGGTTCACCGGAATAGTGTTCCGGTACCGACAAGCGGGGCTCCGTCATCACGGGTCTCTCTGGGACTGTGGGGGGAACGGTCGGTGTGGGCGGCGCAGTGGGAACCTGAAGCCGTTGGATATGCTGGGTGAGCTCGGACACCTGCGTCACCAAGGCTTGCACTGCGCGACCTGTATTTCTGATGTCTCTCTGCTGGGCGTCCATTCTCCTGGTGCTGTGATGAATAAATTCTTCCATTGATCTCTGCGGCGAACTCGCTGCTTCCATCTTCGGGTCAGATCGTTCTGTCACGGGATAATAACGAATGACAGGAAGCAAGAGCAAGTTGACAGTTTATTAAAGTCTCACAGAGTCGGCAGTGCAAACAGGTGGAGACAGTGACGCAGGGACAAGATGGTCAGTATCCGTGGTGAGGTGAAGTGAAGACACGGTGAAGAGACGAACGATGAATACTGGAAGCCAGACGACAACACGGGAACACAAGGCAGGAACTCGACACCGGTACACCAACACGAACCACATTAAACAACGATCTGACAAGGATGAAAGAACAGCGGTGAGTATAAATAGAGTGGTGATGATCAACTGCAGCTGGTGATGTGATGATGAACAGCTGGAGCGGATCAGGTGATGTCATACAGACACACCTCTCACACACGTGCATTCATACAACAACAAAAACACAAGACTAGGAGGAAACAGAGAAAACGTCTACCGTGACAGTCTTATCTTCGTCTTTTCACCATTGGCTTTTGGCTTGCTTAGTTGGGGACATTTAATTTTATATTTAACAATATTATCACAATATTATTTTCCTGTTATCTCTGCAAAGCTGCTTTGAAACAATCTGTATTGTAAAAATCTATATAAATAAAGATGACTTGACATGACACAAGTGTTACCGACAGACTGGGAATTATTTATAGGTGCAAATTTTACAATGCAAAATTTGTGAAAAATAGTATTTTTGAACATTCAAGCATTAAAACGTCTCAGTTACTAACTGAGAGGAAACGAGTATTGTGAAAGTTAGCTTACGCTATGGGAAAACCAACACTATCTCACGACCAATTTGTACGAATTCGACGCATGATTAAAAAGTGGCTAATTCGTACTAATTCGTACGACCTCACTCGTACTAATTTGTACGATTTGTCTAAACCCACGTGATGGTTAAGTTTAGGGGCGGGGTAAGGGGTAGGTCATTCATATGAATTCATACGAATTGGCCAATTCGTAAAATATGTCAGTTTAGCAAAATCGTATTAATTCGTACGAGTGAGGTCGTATGAATTGTTAAGAATTAGCCACTTTTTAATCATTCGTCGAATTCGTACGACTTGGTCGTGAGATCGGGTTGGGAAAACTCCTTTTCTCAAGAAAATTAAAGCCAAATTTTTTAAACAGCAGACATAGCTGAGCGTCTAGCACAGCGTCAGCTAAAATGCGCGAACCAATCAGGTCACTTTATGCCAGAGCGTGTCAGAGCCCGCCAGTATGATCGTGGCTTATAGCTATATAAGCCCCCATTTTCGCCATAGAATTCAGAGTAAATCAGCTGAAGCGATCCCCTGATCAAAGCACAGTACACGTGGGTTATTACTAGGGTTGGGTATCGGTTGGGTTTTATCCGATACCAGTACCTACTCTGTATTTTTTAAACGGTTCCGGTGCCTAAACGGTTCTTGAAACGGTACTTAAGAAAACAAAACCGCACACATTTTGTCAAAAAAATAATAATACCCCTTTATTTACAGGGCCAAACTGGACACAATATTAACTTACAATATAAATACAAGTAATATATGGTAATAATCAATAAACCAACATAAAATAAAAGTTCATATTTACATAATATCAAATAAAACAATATTATATGAAACAATGTAATTATACTGGAGATTAATAGAGATTACTACCAGGGTAATATAATATCGACATGGCTGCAGGTTTCCATGTTTTGTCTGCTTCATGTAGGCTAAGTTATCTTGTCATTTACTAGTTAAGCTCTCAGCCAGTTTGATATTTCATTCCCACTGCATCTTATACGCAGCTTTGAGTATATGAAAGAGAACGCGCTGCCGACAAGCTTCCTTTTTCGGCAGAGAACTCTGAGGAGCAGATGATGCGGGCACTAATATAATATGACGACGTGAGCGTCAACGCGGCGCAAATGGTGATTCTTCTATATCCATAGACAATCGTTATTCTGACGCGTAATTTTACACGTGAAATGCAGCCAAACATTTCACGTGTGTTTAATCTCCTCGCTATCAGCAGACATTCCAGGAGTCTCCCGCATATTGATAACGGCTCCCGGATGATCGCAAATTAGTTCAAATCTCCCGGAATCTAGAGGGAGCTAGCAAGAGCGTGCGTGCGAGACAGATCAGACAGTGCTTCAATAAACCGTATAGTGCGCGCACGCCGGAGAGGGAGACAGCGAGAGACTGCATGTGGGCGCCTCATGCCAGAGACTCGGGTATTGAAATCAGGCCCCGAAATGTTCATTCTAATTCGGTCTGGTTACTACCGTTTACGTCAGAACCGGTTCCCTATTGGCACCGAGTTTCGGTACCCAACCCTAGTTATTACGCAATACTTGTTCCTTACTCTCAAGGAACCGAGGTAACAATAGAAACTGAGACGTTCCCTTCGAGAGGTCTCTCATATTGCATAAGTTAGCTTGCGCTTTGGGAACCCCTTTCAAAATGGTGTGCATGATTAACAACTTCGCTCCCCATACAATCGCCCAGTGCCAAGCGCCCGAGGCTCATAAAATAATAAAATTATGAGTCCTAATATAGGCCAGATCAGTAATGAGCCTCATATAGGGACACATAGGAATGGGCCTTGTAAGGGCCAAGCTCCTTCTTTATATGGTATATAGAACTGTAGTTCAGGTTCACCCAGGACCAGACAGACGTTGTGGAAATAGTTGTGGAAATTGTGCCTAGACACTTTATCTATACGGAAAGAACCCTTGCTTGCAAAGCAGGAACTTCCGGGTTATAAAACCTCATAAATGTGGACGATGCAGCCACAAATATCTTCAATTGGTATTGCACTTAACCATGCCCGTGACAAGGCCATACCGAAAAGGGCCCCTTTCATGGCCTCCAGGACCGTGGAGAGGTCCCAGATAGGTACAGATTTAGCCCGCTGGCCCCCTTGAGGAAGTGCACGACTTGGACGTTTCTTCCCAGTGATTGCCCGGCCACCAGCCGGAGAACACTGATCATTTTAGAGCATAAAGATGCCTGGTTGAAGGCGCTCTTGCTTCAGTAATGGTATTTAGCACCGTTTTCGGAAGGTTCCCGGATACCCATTGAGGGGCCATACATGGAGGGCCCACAAGTTGGGACAGGGATGCCAGATCATCCCGTTCATCTGTGTGTAGAAGTCTCTCCTTAGTGGTACTGGCCATGGGGCTGATTCCAGTGATTCCAGTCAACTCGGAGAACCATAGCTGGTTTCTCCAGAGAGGGGCTATTTAGAGCACTGCACACTTGCTTTTCCTGATCCGTTCAATGACCTGAGGTACCATCGGGATCAGAGAGAATGCGTACAGCGGGCGGCTTGGCCAGTGCTGGCCCAGCACATCCCTGTCTTTGGAGAAAAATGCTTGGTAAAGAGCATTGTCTTCTGAGGCAAAGAGGTCGACCTCTGCCTCGCTGAAGATGCTCCATATCAGCTGAACTGTTTGCGGGTGAAGAGACCATTCCCCCGGGGGGATATTGTCTCTGGATAGCATATCTGCACCCTGGCTCAGAATGCTTGGCAAGTGTGCTGCTCTCAGCGAGCACAGCAGGTTGAGCTGAGCCCAAAGCAAGAAGTGTTTGGCCATTGTGTGCACCTTGCATGACCTGAGTCCACCTTTGCGATTTATATAGGAAACCACTGAAATGTTGTCCAACCGGACCAAGATGTTGTGACCTTTTAAGTATGGGCGGGAAGCTGCCTCTCAGGACTCGCCCAAAGGCTGGAGATGTATCCCCCAACCTCTGTTGGAAGCACCTGTCGATACCAGTCAGCTGCTTTTCAAGGAGCCAGGGCTCTGACACAGCTGTGGTTCACTTTGATGCGTAAGTGGCCAAATAGCCCAGCACGAGCTGGCTGGAAAGGACGCATATACAGTAGACCCAGCTGGAGTACTGATGATGCTGAGGCCATGAGGTCTAACATCTGAAATCTCTTGAGATGCGTGCAAGCTCCTGCTCTGAACAATGCTGCTAGACGCTGGATGGTGAGCAAAAGCTCAGATGTAAGCTGCGCTCTCATCTGTATAGAATTTAGGACTGTCCCCAGAAAAGATATACTCTGGCTGGGAGACAGTATGCTTTTTAAAACATTGATTCTGAGACCTAGGCACTCTAGATGGCTGAGGAGCCAGGATCTGTGAGTTATTAACTGCACCTCCGATTGGGCTATAACTAGTCAGTCGTTGAGGTAGTTCAACACTCGCACTCCCCGGGGTGAGGGCTGTGTCAATGCACTTTGTAAACGTAAGGGGTGCTAGGGATAGACCGAATGGTAAGGACTGTGTTCTGATGAGCCTGCCCTTTGAAGATGAATCCCAAGAATGGCCTGTGATGGGGTGTTATCTGAATGTGAAAATAAGCATCTTTCAGAGCCACTGAGAAAACCAATCCCCTGGACAAATCTGCGCAAGGATTTGTTTGGTTGTCAGCATTCTGAACGGGCGCATCATGAGCACTTTGTTCAGGGGATGGTTGCATAAACATATCTATTATGTTAAGACAATGTCTGAAGTGCAGTGTTGTAATGTAACGGAGTACAAATACTTCGTTACTGTACTTAAGTAGAAATTTCACGTATCTGTACTTTACTTCGCTATTTAAATGTATGTCAACTTTCACTTTTACTCCACTACATTTCCTAGATAAAATGTATACTTTTACTCCGCTATATTTCCACTATGCATCTTCGTTACTCATTACTACAAAATAAAATCAGAAGAAATGTGTGCGACTGCAATAAGGGAGGTTTGGCGAATCACTGCGCTAGATTGCATCACGCTACGCTACGCACGCTCTTTTTCAGCGCGAATGCTTGTTTGTTGCCATTGCCAAAGGAGGAGGAAGCAGCACAACTGTAGCTATACCGCCATGGAAGCACCTGAAGGACCTGCCGTTATCACAGACGACCACCCCGACGATAGTGATGAAGATAACGTTATACACCCGTGGCCGTATTTGAAAGAAATGTTTTTGTACATTGGATCGAAAGATTCTTCCTACCGGATGAAGTGCCTCTTATGCCTACCGAAAAAAACTGAAATTTTGTCGTTCAAAAACTCTCCGTCCAACCTGAAGAAGCACATCGAGGTAGGTTAAATTAATAGTTATTCAGTAATGCCACCATATAAGAGTGATTCAACATAGTTATCATAAGCCGTATTAGAGATATCTGGCTAACGTGATGGCCAGGCTAATGTCTGCTTGTTAACAATGCTAATTAGCTGATATGGCGCACATGTTTAACTAACCCTTCAACGTTAACGTTGAATTTAATTTAACAGAGAACTCTCAAATACATGTACTGAAACACACTTAACTGGTCTGGTATAGCATAACGTTAACTGCTGGGCCAAATATTTCCTCAGGTAGGCTAATGTTAGATTGAGAAATATTATTTGAAAACTGCGTTAATCAGTGGGAGGTTATAAAGTGTTAAGGGCTATTCACGTTTTCAAAAGCATAATAACAGCTCGTTCTGAGACAGTGCAGATGATTTATTGAGATTGTAAAAAAACCACTGGGTGGATTTTTATCATTCTAGGGTGGTTTTGCTCACACACTGCCAACACACATTTATGTTCAAACACCATGTAAAAGTGAATTTTCCATAATAGGTGCCCTTTAATGTTAATTACCTTAAAACTCAGTGGTTATTGGATAATGTTGGGCTAATGTTATAAATTGTGAATATAGGCTTGCATTATTGATCAAAGTCACAGTGCTTTTTTCTTTCTTAGTAGAGCATCTAACTTAAGGTACATGCAGTGTGAGATAAACAATAACACAAGTACAGTAAAGGCTACAAAACACAAACAACAGTTAATAGTGTTTTTAGTGTTAATAGTGTTAATTGTCTAGTAAGGGTGGCAATCGGAGTGTTTAGAATTCTCTGTTATATATATATATATATAAACTTTTTACTTTTACTTCAAATACTTAAGTACATTAAATATCAGAAAATTACTTTTGATACTTAAGTACAGTATATATCAGATACTTTAAGACTTTTACTTAAGTAATATTCTAAAAGGCAACTTTCACTTCTACCAAAGTCTTTTTCTTGTATGATACTTGTACTTTTACTCAAGTATTGCTTTCTAGTACTTTATACAACACTGCTGAAGTTCTAGTGTGACCCACTATCAGTTAGTCTGGGGCAGTCTCACTTTTCATTATCAGATTAGGCTAATCTACATTTTTATATAACTGACTTAAAAAAAACTATAAACAGTCTTAAAAATATATTTTTTTATGTCTAACTCGTAAGACTAGTCTTAGCGGTTTATGCAACCGGCCCCAGGTGTCTGAGTTTTAAAATGGGCCTGAGGCAGTCATCTTTCTTTGGAACAAGGAAACAGCGACTTTGAAAGCCCAACTTGCTTAGTGATAAAGCAACTGGCTCTACAGCTAAATACACTGTATAATATACATTTTTTATCCAAAACACGGATGCACCAGATACATGTGACATTAGCAGCGTCTTACGTCATCAGCGTCACTGCGGACTTGTGAACACGGCTTGAGAATACAATGCTGAATAAAGTAATAGTTTTTGTTATTTGTAGAGTGTCTGGTGGTCCCTGTCAGTTGGGACTGTCCACAGTTTCATAGCGAACTTAGTTAACACAAAGCCTTCCTCCTGTCCAGCAAGAACCGAACGTTGTGTACACACACACAGACACACACTGTCACATGTCTGTCCTGTCTTGTGTTAAACATGGATGTTTTGTTATGTTGGGCCATGTGCCTCTGTCATTGTTTGATCCCGCCCCCTCGTTACCTGATTAGTGTTTGAGTTTCTCCACCTGTTCCCTCTTGATTTGTTCCCTATTTAAGCCTCCTCTTGTTTGCTGTCTTTGTCGGATCTTTGTCTATTGTTGCCCGTATTCCTTGCCTTGTTCTTGTTTAGTTCAGTTTTATGTTTCATTTATTATGCTTTATCCCCCTTGTGGGTTTTTTTTGTGTGTTTTGGTTTTCAGTTGTTAATAAATATTTCACTTTTTGCACTTGAGTCCTCCTCTCCACTTTTTGTAATCCACCCGTGACAGAAAGATCCGACCACTGAGGACTCAGCAAAATGGAGGACGAGGAGTTGGGATGATAACTGGGATAGTAATTATATTGACGACAATTATTTGGATTGCCCGGACTATTTCGTCGCCACCTTTGGGGCGTGGAAAATGCCCGTCTGCCCAGCGAGAGATTGTTCACGTCCCGTCTGCCCAGCGAGAGAGTGTTTACGTCCCGTTTGCCCAGCGAGAGAGTGTTCACGTCCCGTCTGCCCAGCGAGAGAATGTTCACGTCCCGTTTGCCCAGCGAGAGACTGTTCACGTCCCGTTTGCCCAGCGAGAGACTGTTCACGTCCCGTCTGCCCAGCAAAAGACTGTTCACGTTCCGTTTGCCCAGCGAAGACTGTTCACGTTCCGTTTGCCCAGCGAAGGATTGTTCACGTCCCGTCTGCCCAGCGAGAGACTGTTCACGTTCCGTTTGCCCAGCGAAGGATTGTTCACGTCCCGTCTGCCCAGCGAGAGACTGTTCACGTCCCGTCTGCCCAGAGAGAGACTGTTCACGTCCCGTCTGCCCAACGAGAGACTGTTCACGTTCCGTTTGCCCAGCGAAGGATTGTTCACGTCCCGTCTGCCCAGCGAGAGATTGTTCACGTCCCGTCTGCCCAGAGAGAGACTGTTCACGTCCCGTCTGCCCAGCGAGAGACTGTTCACGTCCCGTTTGCCCAGCGAGAAACGGTTCACGTCCCGTCTGCCCGACGAAAGACTGATCAGGTCCCGTCTGTATCCCTGAGCTGGGACTATCTGGAGCATCTGATTAAGACGTTAGAGAGACCTGTCCCTGAGCCGGTGTCTGTCCCTGTGCCGGAGCTCATGTTGGTTCAGGACCCAGCGTTTTTGTCTGTGTTTGTGTCTGTTCTTGTGACTGTGTCTGTTTTAGTGTCAGTTCCTGAGCCAGCGCCTGTTCCCGAGCCGGAGGCTGAGGCAGCGCCTGTCCCCGAGCCGGAGGCAAAGCCAGCGCCTGTTCCCGAGCCGGAGGCAGAGCCAGCGCCTGTTCCCGAGCCGGAGGCAGAGTCAGCGCCTGTTCCCGAGCCAGAGGCAGAGCCAGCGCCTGTTCCCGAGCCGGAGGCAGAGCCAGCGCCTGTTCCCGAGTCAGAGGCAAAGCCAGCGCCTGTTCCCGAGTTGGAGGCAGAGCCAGCGCCTGTTCCAGAGCCGGAGGCAGAGCCAGCGCCTGTTCCCGAGCCGGAGGCACAGCCAGCGCCTGTTCCCGAGCCGGAGGCAGAGTCAGCGCCTGTTCCCGAGCCAGTGCCTGTTCCCGAGCCGGAGGCAGAGCCAGCGCCTGTTCCCGAGCCGGAGGCAGAGCCAGCGCCTGTTCCCGAGTCGGAGGCAGAGCCAGCGCCTGTTCCAGAGCCGGAGGCAGAGTCAGCGCATGTTCCCGAGCCGGAGGCAGAGCCAGCGCCTGTTCCCGAGCCGGAGGCAGAGTCAGCGCCTGTTCCCGAGCCGGAGGCAGAGCCAGTGCCTGCTCCAGAGCTGGAGCTCATGTCGGCTCCGGACCCAGTGTGTGTGTCTGTGTTTGTGTCTGTGTTTGTAACTGTTTTTGTTCTAGTGTCTGCTCCTGAGCCGGTGTCTGGCCCTGAGGGATCTGCTCTGCCCTGGCCACCTGAATAGTCTGCTCCGCCCTGGCCAACCAAAAATGTCTGCTCCGCCCTGGCCAACCAAAAATGTCTGCTCCGCCCTGGCCACCCGAGGAGTCTGCTCCGCCCTGGCCACCCCAGGGGTCTTCACCGCCTGGCCACCTAAAAGATCTGCTCCGCCCTGGCCGCCCGAGGGTTCTTCGCCACCCTGGCCGCCCTATGGACTATATGATTCGCCCTGGCCGCCCTATGGACTATGTGTCCCTCCCGTCCCGCCCTGGTCTGTTCCCCCCGTCCCGCCCTGGTCTGTCCCTCCCGATCCGCCTGATGTTTCCTTCCTGCCCCGCCCTAGCCTCTTGGAGCGTCTGGTAGCCACTCCGTAGGGAGGGGGTTATGTCACATGTCTTTCCTGTCTTGTGTTGCACATGGGTGTTTTGTTATGTTGGGCCATGTGCCTCTGTCATTGTTTGATCCCACCCCCTCGTTACCTGATTAGTGTTTGAGTTTATCCACCTGTTCCCTCTTGATTTGTTCCCTATTTAAGCCTCCTCTTGTTTGCTGTCTTTGTCGGATCTTTGTCTATTGTTGCCCGTATTCCTTGCCTTGTTCTTGTTCTCATCCAATTTTCGTGTTTCTAGTTTAGTTCAGTTTTATGTTTCGTTTATTATGTTTTTCCCCCCTCGTGGGTTTTTGCTTTGTGTTTTGGTTTTCAGTTGTTAAGAAATATTTCACTTTTTGCACTTGAGTCCTCCTCTCCACATTTTGTAATCCACCCGTGACACACACCGGCTCAGGGACAGGCACCGCCTCAGGGACAGGTCTCTCCAACATCTTAATCAGATGCTCCAGATGAAAATGATAATTCTGAAAATGATATATTCCTGCATACCCATGTGTTTTATTATCATTTGAGTATAATCATGACTTCTCTACATTTGTTAGACAAACTCTAATGACCTAATGTTCCAGATGTAACAAATAATATAAGCAGAATAGGTCACCAGTGTGGCATATCAACGCATTCTCACCCCAAGGCGTCACCTTTGACCATGCTTCAATATTTGACGCAATCCTACGGCGTCATCTAACTGACGCTAAAGGAAAGCGTCAGTTAGATGACGTGGTTAGGTTTAGGTCTGGGGTGGGGGTAGGGTTACACGCAATCCTAGAGCGTCATCTAACTGACGCTAAAGGGTGCCTAAAGCGTCAGATATTGAAGCATGGTCAAAATGCTTCCCAAGTCAGTTAAGTGACGCCTTGGGGGTGAGAATGGGCTGGGCATATTCAGTCTCTATAACCTGGTACTGTGAAGATCGGAATGACTGTATACATGATATGTCGATAACCACAACACATGAGTATTAAAAGGATCTTTCAGTTCTTCATCGGCTAACAATGTAACTTTTCATGATCCCTTCCCCAGGGATCTTTTCTTTGTTTGTTAAGTTTTGTTTTTCCTTTTTCGTATTCTACTATTTTTCATTTCCACAGATGAGTAAATTAACTTAGCCTGAATAGTTTATTTGGTAATTTACATCAAAGACCTTTAAACCTTAAACCTTCTTTGAAACTCCACGCTCCGGACCATCCGCAAACCACCTGACGCTCCAACGGGACACACAGGACACGGGGCCGCTCAACACGCGCAACCTTATTCAGCAACATAAAGTGAACCATTTTATGCAAGTATATATAGTTTATCGAGCTTTCAGAGCATTAAGATTGTGTTCTTCCGTATTGTCTTAAAGGTTTAAACTGTCCAGGTGAATTTTGCCAAACTGTGAGCCAAACGGATCTCTCTCTCTCTCTCTCTCTCTCTCGCTCTCTCTCTCTCTCTCTCTCTCTCTCTCTCTCGCTCTCGCTCTCGCTCTCTCTCTCTCTCTCTCTCTCTCTCTCTCTCTCTCTCTCACTTCCTGTTGCTTTTACTTTCAATCTCTTTCCATGTTTTGTTCCGTGTCTTGCTGGACAACGGATCATCAGATCACAAATTAATTGCACAGGGACTAACCTTAGAGTTGATATAATATGATAGACCTAACTGATTATTAATATTTAATTATAATCCATTTTGATTAAGTAGTGATTGACAATTGAGATAATTTTAACCTGTCTGTAAAATACATGGGCAATTAATTATATGAATGCAGATGCAGGGAACATATTATCCCTTTTTGGGAGATTCTGAACGGGCACATCATAAGCACTTTGTTCATGGGCTGGTTGCATAAACATAGCTATTATTTTAAGAGAGTGTCTAATGTTCTAGTGTGATCCACTATCAGTTTTAAAAGTCTTACATTTCAGTATCAAATTAGGCTAATCTACATTTTCATATAACTGACTTAAATCACTATAAACAGTCTTAAAGAATTTTATGTCTAACTCGTGAGACTAGTCTTAGCGGTTTATGCAAAAGGCCCCAGGTGTCTGAGTTTTAAGATGGGCCTGAGGCAGTCATCTTTCTTTGGAACAAGGAAACAGTGACTTTGAAAGCCCAACTTGCTTATGGATAAAGGCAAGCAACTGGCTCTACAGCTCCTTTCACCAACAGTTTTGACACTTCAAGGGGACTGGGAGACACGTGAAAGGCTTTTAAAGGGTGGTCCGATCGCAGCGGGACTCGTGGCGACTCTCTTTTCTTTCCTGACATTCAGGCTAGGAAGGCTTGTCTGATGGACAGCACGCCGTAAACAAAACAATCTCCGCAAACATGTCTAAGGATTTCGACACAGAGGAAGGCTTGCATTTTTTGCCAAGCTATAATTATTTGAACCCAGAGACACAGACGCGCCAGATACACGTTAGCAGCGTCACTGCGGACTTGTAAACACAGCTTGAGAAAACAATGCTGAATAAAGTCGTGGATTTTGTTATTTGTAGAGTATCTGGACCCTGTTAGTTGGGACTGTCCACAGTTGACACTTTCATAGGAAACTATAGTTAACACAAAGCCAATAATAACCGAAAAACAATAACCGAACGTTGTGTACACACACACATACACAGCCGGGAGTCAGGCCTCAAACAGAGCGCTATCCCAGGCAGCTCTCTCCAAAACTCACACACATAAACAGACATTCCTTCATTGAAATCTCTCACTGTTGCTTTCACCTTCAGTCTCTTTCCATGTTTTGTTCTGTGTCTTGCTGGACAAGTGATCATCAGATCACAAATTAATTCCACAGGGACTAACTTAGAGTTTATATATGATAGACATAATTGATTATTAATATTTAATTGTAATCTGTTTAGATTAAGTAGTAATAGACAATTGAGCTAATTTTAACCTGTCTGTAAAATATATTCTACATAGGCAATTACAGTAATTATAATCCTTTATGGTTAACTGTCTGGGTACATATATGAATGCAGATGCAGGGAACATATTATCCCTTTTCGGGAGATTTAATAAATGTAAAGTTTATCTAGTTCTAAAACCCATTTGAATGTAACCAAACCAAAATGTATTTTCGATGCACTTCAAAAAATGCTAACTAACCCACTGGTGTCACATGGACTACTTTGATGATGTCTTTATTTCCTTTCTGGACAAGGACAGTGTACCATACATATATTTTCAAAGAAGGGACAGAAAACTCTCGGACTAAATCTAAAATATCTTACACTGTGTTCCAAAGATGAACGGAGATCTTACATGCTTGAAACGACATGAGGGCGAGTCATTAATGACATGATTTTCAATTTTGAGTGAACTAACCCTTTAATAGCCAAAAACATGCTTTCACATCCACACCACTAGCTGCCAGTAAGTCCAAGACAGATACCAGTGTAAAAACTTGTAGTTTATAGTCCTCCTAATATGATCAGAGGATCGTTCTTGGAAATCTTGTGCCTAAATATGTGTAAAAAGTAACCTTGTTAAAAAAGAAAGAAAAAAAAATTGTGTTAGGAGGAAAGGTGTTTAGTCAACTCGACAATGAGCACAATTATTACTAAATATTATAAATTGTTCTTGTCATTCTTGTCAAAGTGCTCATAAAGATTTATACACAAATTGCCTCTCATATTTTGTGTTGCCCTTCCAGTTGTATCATTTTATTCCCTACAACTGAGTGTGTTATTTTAGATATGCATTTCATTTTCAGTTTAATGGAATGAAATGTTAATCATTGATCATTCGGTCCAGGACAGGAAATGTCACATTTTGACTTTAAACTGCACAAAAAAAATGTTAATGCTCAGGTTCCAGAGGGCAATGTACATACTTACCTGTTCATTGGAAATGAACATTCGGTAACACTTTATTTTACGAACCGCAAACAACTGTGTAAGTACACTGAAATTACGGTGTACGTTTCTGTAATTATAATGAACTTCCGTGTAGGTATAAGGGAACAATATGAAGAGTTCAGATGCAAAAGCCTCTAAGTGCCATTTGAAATTTTCTTCTAAAATGATCATTTTTATCAAGCTTATATATTTAAGTTCAGTAATTTCACTTGACAATGAAGATTACCTATGAATTGCCATTTAAGTGAAATTACTGAACTTAAATATACAAACTTGATAAAAATGATCATTCTAGAAGAAAATTTCAAATGGCACTTAGTGGCTTTTGCATCTGAACTCTTCATATGTTAAAGGGTTAGTTCACCCAAAAATGGAAATTATGTCGTTAATGACTCACCCTCATGTCATTCCAAGCCTGTAAGACCTCTGTTCATCTTCGGAACACAGTTTAAGATATTTTAGATTTAGTCCGAGAGCTTTCTGTCCCTCCATTGAAAATGTATGTACCTTATACTGTCCTTGTCCATAAAGGCAATACAGACATCATCAAAGTAGTCCATGTGACATGAGTGGGTTAGTTCGAATTTTTTGAAGCATCGAAAATACTTTTTGGTCCAAACATAGCAAAAACAACGACTTTATTCAGCATTTTATTCTCTTGCGGTTCTGTTGTCTTTGCTCGTTCACGATTTCAATGACGCTGCTGACGTGTTATCTTGTGCGCCTGATTAGGACGATTAGGACATCTGCGACATGCACACTTACGAACCATTTTTAAAAAATATTGCAATACCAAAATACAAACAATGAACAAAAGCTTGTATACAGCGCACGTCTCCATCAGACTGTAAACGAAGCTCGGGCGCACAAGATAACACGTATTGTTCCCTTATACCTACACGGAAGTATACTATAATTACAGAAACGTACACCGTAATTTCAGTGTACTTACACAGTTGTTTGCGGGTCGTAAAATAAAGTGTTACCAAACATTCTCTTCTTTAGTCTTAGCGGTTTATGCAAACGGCCCCAGGTGTCTGAGTTTTAAGATGGGCCTGAGGCAGTCATCTTTCTTTGGAACAAGGAAACAGCGACTTTGAAAGCCCAACTTGCTTAGTGATAAAGCAACTGGCTCTACAGCTAAATACACTGTATAATATACATTTTTTATCCAAAACACGGATGCACCAGATACATGTGACATTAGCAGCGTCTTACGTCATCAGCGTCACTGCGGACTTGTGAACACGGCTTGAGAATACAATGCTGAATAAAGTAATAGTTTTTGTTATTTGTAGAGTGTCTGGTGGTCCCTGTCAGTTGGGACTGTCCACAGTTTCATAGCGAACTTAGTTAACACAAAGCCTTCCTCCTGTCCAGCAAGAACCGAACGTTGTGTACACACACACAGACACACACTGTCACATGTCTGTCCTGTCTTGTGTTAAACATGGATGTTTTGTTATGTTGGGCCATGTGCCTCTGTCATTGTTTGATCCCGCCCCCTCGTTACCTGATTAGTGTTTGAGTTTCTCCACCTGTTCCCTCTTGATTTGTTCCCTATTTAAGCCTCCTCTTGTTTGCTGTCTTTGTCGGATCTTTGTCTATTGTTGCCCGTATTCCTTGCCTTGTTCTTGTTCTCATCCAATTTTCGTGTTTCTAGTTTAGTTCAGTTTTATGTTTCGTTTATTATGTTTTTCCCCCCTCGTGGGTTTTTGCTTTGTGTTTTGGTTTTCAGTTGTTAAGAAATATTTCACTTTTTGCACTTGAGTCCTCCTCTCCACATTTTGTAATCCACCCGTGACACACACCGGCTCAGGGACAGGCACCGCCTCAGGGACAGGTCTCTCCAACATCTTAATCAGATGCTCCAGATGAAAATGATAATTCTGAAAATGATATATTCCTGCATACCCATGTGTTTTATTATCATTTGAGTATAATCATGACTTCTCTAGATGTGTTAGACAAACTCTAATGACCTAATGTTCCAGATGTAACTAATAATGTAAGCAGAATAGGTCACCAGTGTGGCATATTTGGTCTCTATAACCTGGTACTGTGAAGATCGGAATGACTGTATACATGATATGTCGATAACCACAACACATGAGTATTAAAAGGATCTTTCAGTTCTTCATCGGCTAACAATGTAACTTTTCATGATCCCCTACCTGGGGATCTGTTCTTTGTTTGTTAAGTTTTGTTTTTCCTTTTTCGTATTCTACTATTTTTCATTTCCACAGATGAGTAAATTAAGTTAGCCTGAATATTTCTTTGGTAATTTACATCAAAGACCTTTAAACCTTAAACCTTCTTTGAAACTCCGCGCTCCGGACCATCCGCAAACCACCTGACGCTCCAACGGGACACACAGGACACGGGGCCGCTCAACACGCGCAACCTTATTCAGCAACATAAAGTGAACCATTTTATGCAAGTATATATAGTTTATCGAGCTTTCAGAGCATTAAAATTATGTTTTTCCATATTGTCTTAAAGGTTTAAACTGTCCAGGTGAATTTTGCCAAACTGTGATCCAAACGGATCTCCTCTCTCTCTCTCTCTCTCTCTCTATCTCTCTCTCTCTATCTCTCTCTCTCTCACTCCCTGTTGCTTTTACTTTCTATCTCTTTCCATGTTTTGTTCTCTGTCCGCAGAATAAACACAAATGAGAATGGACCAGGAGGTCTCGGTATGGTTATTTGATACATTTATGTACTTATAGAGTTGTAATCGTGTCCCCTTTGAAATTATGGATGTGCAACACAGACACACAAACACTAACGTTGGCGCAATTTTTTGAAACTACATACACATACTGTGATAAAGTTTGCTACATACAAGCGAAATTACATTTATGCGAGGGACCTGTGGCGTCATGTTTACATTATTTGTAATACAGATGCTTCTGTGGCAAATGTGAGAAGATGGCTAACTTACAGAACAAGAACATATATGCAGTTTGTAATACAATATCTTTAAATATATATATATATATATAAACGTGTGGTTACACACTATACAAACAATTATATACAGACATCCTACGACGACGACGACGACAACAACTTTTGACGATGACGCATTTGTTGTTGAATTGGCTGACATCGACTGAATGACTATTTGCTCAAAAATCATAAAATACACTTACTGTTACTGGAGGTGTTGTTGGATCGCAAACAGTAGATGACGTTCCACAGTTGAGGATTAACTTTGAAGCAAGACCTGCTTTCAATTGACCCTCGTTCACAAAACAGTCAGTCAGAAAATGATTCGCTCAAACATAAATTACATTATTTACGAAGGAAGGGCGCCACTTCCAAAATACAATACATCCACTGTGTTTTCAGAGGCTCTGATATCGGAAATAAGTGAAAACTACTATGTATGTCATTATTACATCCCATAACACTTATGATTCTAGGAGACATTACCGGCTGTCGTTGCAACAACGGATGATGGTGTACAGATCACCGAGGGCGGGGTCTATCCCACAACCACACTGTCAATCAAACCCCTTGCTCAATTCTACGTCACAAAGACCTGAATCTTAGAACAGCTCGTTCTGAGACGGTGCAGATGATTTATTGAGATTGTAAAAAAAACACTGGGTGGATTTTTATTATTCTAGGGTGGTTTTGCTCACACACTGCCAACACACATTCATGTTCAAACATCATGTAAAAGTGAATTTTTCCATAATATGTGCCCTTTAATTATAATCCATTTTGATTAAGTAGTGAGTGATTGACAATTGAGCTAATTTTAACCTGTCTGTAAAATATAGTCTTCATAGGCAATTAATTATAATCCTTTGTGGGTATTTGTCTGGGTACATATGAATGCAGATGCAGGGAACATATTATCCCTTTTGGAGAGATTCTGAACGGACACATCATAAGCACTTTGTTCACGGGCTGGTTGCATAAACATAGACAGTGTCTGAAGTTCTAGTGTGATCCACTATCAGTTTTAAAAGTCTTACATTTCAGTATCAAATTAGGCTAATCTACATTTTCATATAACTGACTTAAAAAACTATAAACAGTCTTAAAGAATTTTATGTCTAACTCGTGAGACTAGTCTTAGCGGTTTATGCAAACGGCCCCAGGTGTCTGAGTTTTAAGATGGGCCTGAGGCAGTCATCTTTCTTTGGAACAAGGAAACAGCGACTTTGAAAGCCCAACTTGCTTATGGATAAAGGCAAGCAACTGGCTCTACAGCTCCTTTCACCAACAGTTTTGACACTTCAAGGGGACTGGGAGACGTGCGAAAGGCTTTTTAAAGGGTGGTCCGATCGCAGCGGGACTCGTGGCGACTCTCTTTTCTTTCCTGACATTCAGGCTAGGAAGGCTTGTCTGATGGACAGCACGCTGTAAACAAAACAATCTCCGCAAACATGTCTAAGGATTTCGACACAGAGGAAGGCTTGCATTTTTTGCCAAGCTATAATTATTTGAACCCAGAGACACAGACACGCCAGATACACGTTAGCAGCGTCACTGTGAACTTGTTAACACAGCTTGAGAAAACAATGTTGAATAAAGTCGTGGATTTTGTTATTTGTAGAGTGTCTGGACCCTGTCAGTTGGGACTGTCCACAGTTGACACTTTCATAGCAAACTATAGTTAACACAAAGCCTTCCCCCTTTCCGACAATAACCGAACGTTGTGTAAACACACACACACACAAAGCCGGGAGTCAGGCCTCAAACAGAGCGCTATCCCAGGCAGCTCTCTCCAAAACTCACACACATAAACAGAAATTCCTTCATTGAAATCTCTCACTGTTGCTTTCACCTTCAGTCTCTTTCCATGTTTTGTTCTGTGTCTTGCTGGACAACGGATCATCAGATCACAAATTAATTCCACAGGGACTAACTTAGAGTTGATATATGATAGACATAATTGATTATTAATATTTAATTATAATCTGTTTCGATTAAGTAGTAATAGACAATTGAGCTAATTTTAACCTGTCTGTAAAATATATTCTACATAGGCAATTACAGTAATTATAATCCTTTATGGTTAACTGTCTGGGTACATATATGAATGCAGATGCAGGGAACATATTATCCCTTTTCGGGAGATTTAATAAATGTAAAGTTTATCTAGTTCTAAAACCCATATGAATAATTATTAGTTATCAATTATTAATTATTGTATACATATTCCACAAATTGACCGGAAATATACATATTTTTGGACCAAAATGTATTTTCGATGCTTCAAAAAATTTCAAACACATTTTCAAAGGAGGGACAGAAAACTCTCGGACTAAATCTAAAATATCTTACGCTGTGTTCCAAAGATGAACGGAGATCTTACATGCTTGAAACGACATGAGGGCGAGTCATTAATGACATGATTTTCAATTTTGAGTGAACTAACCCTTTAATAGCCAAAAACATGCTTTCACATCCACACCACTAGCTGCCAGTAAGTCCAAGACAGATACCAGTGTAAAAACTTGTAGTTTATAGTCCTCCTAAAATGATCTGAGGATCGTTCTTGGAAATCTTGTGCCTAAATATGTGTAAAAAGTAACCTTGTTAAAAAACGGAGAAAAAAAATAGTGTTAGGAGGAAAGGTGTTTAGTCAACTCGACAATGAGCACAATTATTACTAAATATTATTGTTCTTGTCATTCTTCTCAAAGTGCTCATAAAGATTTATACACAAATTGCCTCTAATATTTTTTGTTGCCCTTCCAGTTGTATCATTTTATTCCCTACAACTGAGTGTGTTATTTTAGATATGCATTTCATTTTCAGTTTAATGGAATGAAATGTTAATCATTGATCATTCGGTCCAGGACAGGAAATGTCACATTTTGATTTTAAACTACACAAAAAAATGTTAATGCTCAGGTTCTAGAGGGCAATGTACATACTTACCTGTTCATTGGAACAGGCAAGTATGTATTTACCTCCCCTCCCACCCTCCACCCCCCGTCCTGGGCAAGTATTTAAAGATTTCGTCGAACCCGATAAAACCACAGCAAAGCATTTGCTTTTGTGTCTTGTTCTCCACTTCTACATTAGACCTTGTCTAGGATAGAACGATGTCTGTCAGCTCTAATTTCAGAACCATCAGTGTTTATGGAGGTGCCGGTGGCCAATCCTCATCCCCTGATGGGTTTCTTCACTCTTCTCCAAGGAGATTGAACCTGGGTGATGCTTTTGACTCATCCGCTGGCGAGAAGACCACCATGCAGGATTTGAATAGCCGCCTGGCCTCTTACATAGAAAAGGTCCACTCACTGGAGAATGCCAAAGCTGATCTAGAAACCAAGATCAGTGACTGGTTTGAGAGTCGCACTGGTGTCACGTTTGATCACTCCATTTTCCAGGACACCATCAATGACCTGACGAATGAGGTGAGTTCAGAGTGGAGTGGGGATCTCAGGGTCTTCAGTGGATCACCTGACATGTTAATGTATGCAGACATGGCATTAGTGATGTAATATACAATAATAAATATTAAGGTCCCAAACTTAAAAATCTTGAAATTTAAGTTGAAAATCTGAATTTTAAATTGAAGGAGGCCTATTCAAATTACTAAACCTAAAGTTACATTAAATAAAACATGTACAGCGTTAGATTCAACTGGGCAGCGTCTTATTACTTGCATAATGTTGTCCTATTGTTAGTTTAATTTTATTTTTATTTATTTTTTATTTAACCTTTATTTAACCAGGTGAGCACATTGAGAACACATTCTCATTTACAATGGCGACCTGGCAATGAGTTTAACTGCTTCTAATGTTCTCATTTGTAAATTGCTTTGGGTTAAGCATCTGCTAAATAAATAAATTGAAAGAGCCATGTGTGGGGAGGTTCTGCTTGACTCTCTTCATCGCCGCTTTCTGGGTTTGATTCTGTCTCATACTGATACTGCAGTATCGACACCATTATTTACATTTGACAGGAACACATATGAAACTTTCGCACATAAAGGTAATGGGCGTGAAGTATCCGGACAACGTGCACTACAGTTTAGCCAACACACCGGCCCAAACTAACCAATCAAACCTATTACCTGTTTCTGAGGGAGTGGTTTCATAGAATCAGGAAGTCAACCGGTGGTTCAAATGACAGAGGAGAAAACGGCTTACAATAAAGGTGAAATTTATGAAAAATAAGACTTTTTGAAAAAAGAAAAAACACAAATACATGTTATATTGCACCCCATAAACACAATCATCTAAAGAAAAAAAGCAGTAAACCACCCCTTTAAAGGAGCATTTCACCCATTTCAACATTAACCTTTATTGAAAGTGGATCATATATGTAGTCAAAATGTAAAATAATTTTTGAATTTGGTGCCCTCTTGACTGAGAAAAGACCGAGAGGCGCATTTGTATGTAAGACAACAACTCCCACAATGCACCACATTGCACAGCTCCGCAAGCCACACCCACTAATCCGGAACGTGACGTGTATACTTGGCGAAGTGGTTCTGACTGAAACAGTTTTGTTGTCAGATTTGGCTTTTGTTCCACATACTGTAGTTGTAGTGAAATTCACAGATACCGAAAACTAGTTTTGAAAATAAATTGACTCCAGGTGCCAGACTGTTTATTGTGCAATTAGACTGTTTTCCTTTTCTCTCATTTGGAATTCAGTGTTCTGGGGGCATATTTTCTGCAACCTTCTCAAAAGACTGACATCTTTGACACCTATACTTGCGTAATCTGTATAATACTCTTCTTCTTGTTTTTTAATGGCAGATTCAATCAACTACTCAAGACAGAGCCTCAATCATCCTGAATTTGGATAATGCCAAACTGGCTGCTGAAGACTACCAATTAAAGTGAGAAACGAAATCAACATCTTCTGAACTGATTGTTTTCATTTATTGGCTAATTGATTTTGTGAACCATTGCCTCAGGTATGAGAATGAGCTCGCTATGAGAAGGACCGTTGATGCTGACGTCGCCAGTCTAAGGAAAATTCTGGATAAGCTTAGGTTGAGTCAGTCAGATCTGGAGATGAAGATTGAGGCTCTGAACGATGATCGCGTCATACTGAAGAGAAACCATGAGGAGGTACAATAGATGACACACATTTCCCATCTTAACCTGTCTCATTGAAGAATCAGTTGGATTATGCCTGTTCTGCCTCTTATTTTTGTAAAAACTCTTATTTCATTCAATTAAAATGGACAGAACACAGTCGATTGGTGTTCCGTTCCATAGTGTATTATTATATTCTAAAACAGCAAATTCTAGCTTGTAAACAGCAATGACATATCCATGACAGGATTTCAATTCAGGGCTTTGCCCATGAGACTGGCCATTCATATATTCCACCCACAAATTCATTCCTGTTTTACTCAAAGCTGTTATATAAGCCCAAGTAAGTTGGAAACATTTCCACTGAACTGTATACAGTAAATATCACCATGGTGGGGATGTGGTGTGAGGGTGTGATTATAAAGCATAGTTTGCAAGCTAACATACTAGCATACAGCTAGCTGGCTTAACATGTACACGTTACACTACTTCACCACCATGATTTATCCTAATTACTCCTATAGCTTCCACTGCTACAAATTAATGAATATTATTATATTTAGAAGAAGATATTGCATGGGGTTTTGAACTGCTGCCAACACTGCACAGCATCGGTCCTGAATTTTCAGTGGCGTATAAAGACAAACATATAAAGATTCTGTTTCATATATGACAGGTCTGAAAGGCCCATTTAATTCAAAAGTAAAGACATGGATCTTCCACCACTCCTCACATTCCAACCTTCCCACAAACAGAAGGGCACACACCCTGGTACACACCGAACACAGGGCAGCTAAATACAGGCCTGAAACTGATATCCAAATATAAGATTACATTATATTGAAAAGTAACACACACACACTTCAAATACCACAGTAAATATGCAGGAAGTTTTTCTTTTATCACAATACAGTAAATTGTGAAATAATGTTCTTTCTATTTAATTTTTTCCCTAAATATGGCAAAAATGAAATTTGAAAAGATATGTTTTTTGTTGTACTCAATAAACCTTCATTATTATTATTATTATTATCACAGTTTAAAATTGTTGTGCTGCATGCGTAAACTATGATTAGCAACACTGTTTTTTTAAGGATTTTTTGATAAACATCAAATTTCTGTAAAGGTATTTATGTAAAATTACAAAAAAATGTCTTTGTTGTCATCAATTTTAAAATCACAGTGATCCCGAACTTTTCAACATGTTTTCTAAACTAAATGTTGATGGAAAGAAAGTCTGTATTTTCTTTTGATATCTTTTGCTTTAAAACAATTGAAAGGCACATTCTGAAAATGAGAGGTTAGGTCACTTTAGCTGGACATAAGCGTGTGTTTTATAGCAGTTTCCACACCAAAACACACGGGGTCACATAGTGTTCCTTCCTTCCTTTAATTTTTCTCTTTTTCCTCTAGTTCTTCTGCTGCCAGCTCTGCTGGGGATTTTCCATCCCATTACATCATTGTAAACTAAACAGTAATATCACTAGGTCTACGAAATGTCATCATTCATGTAGTATAAACACAACTAGGCGCACACATAAACCTAAAAAAAAAACTTTTAAAACTGGTAAAAATATTTTTTAGTAAACAGAATCAACAAGGGGAAGCTACACTTTCTCCTGAAATCGTTCAGACATGTTTGGGATTAAAAGAACAGGCTTATCCCACCACTCCCACTTCTTTTTTATTCCCATTAAATAGAAAATGAATACCATGTCCGGATCATAACACAATCCATCTCTGTCTCTGTGCCAAATCCCATACTTTTTGATATGTGCTTTCACAGAAGATGTCCCTGCTGGCTGGGGTTCAGCTGAACGTTTGTGAGGATGCAGCGCCCCCTACGGACCTGAACCAGGCCATCGACGAGATCGGACCAGAAGATGAGCCTATCACTGAGAAAACCCATCAGGAGCTTGAGTCCTGGTTTGAAAACAAGGTGAAGTTAAAACATTATTACCATTAATTATTGTTTTGGGGGAATTGTACCGTGCTTGACTACTAAACCTGAATACTTGCCCTTATACTGCAATTCCAAGGAAATAATTTTATTTTTTTATGCATTCAAATTACAAGGGTACATATTTAGCAGGTCATAATGACTTTAAATGACTTCTTATTAGAAAAAAAAGCATCATGTTAATATTTTAAATACTTAAGAACAATTTAATTTGGACATTTTGGCACAAAACCCATGTCTGAAAATAACTGATTTAAATATTAATCACAAAGCTCGTTTTTGATTAAAGGGATAGTTAACCCAAAAATGAAGATGCTGTCATAATTTATTTACTCACCCTCAAGTATGTCCAAACCTGTGTGAATTTCTTTCTTCTGCTGCACACAAAAGAAGATATTTTGAATAATGTATGCAACGTATACAAAGATGATGGGCCCTATATTGACTATGGCCCTATTCCATACTATGGAAGTGATTGGGGTTCATCAACTGTTTGGTTACCCATATTCTTCAAAATATCTTATTTTTGGGTTCAGCAGAAGAAATAAATTCATACAGGTTTGTAACACCTTGAAGGTGAATAAATGATGACATCATTTTCATTTTTGGGGGAACTATATCATTAAAAAAAAAATGCAATATTATTTTATCGTGTGATGTCATGATTTTGTTGGTGTCGGTGTTAACTGCAGATCACCACAGTGCAACAGGAGGTGGCCACACATAATGAAGAGCTTCAGAAAAGCAGAATAGAGCTGAGGGAGTTGGCGAGGTCCTTCCGAAGACTACAGACTGAACTGCAGACCAATCAGAGCACAGTAAATCTGCACCTTTACAAACATCGATTTTTATATTAAAAAAAATAGAGTTGTGGTTTAAATCGAATAAGCAATGCAGAAAAAACTCTGTGGCAACATGTCTAGGAAGAACAAGTGTGCCAGGCTGTTTTTTTTTTTTTCCTGTCCATGAGCTCCAGCCTCTCCCCCTCTAGTTCACCAACCAGCACTCTGCCAGCTTTAAGACTTTAAGAGCAGTAAGGGGAAATGTCGTGTAATTTCCTATGCTTACACATTTAGAAGAACAAGAGATCGACTGTTTAAATAGAAGATAGGGTCTCAAAAGTGTGGGTTATCCTAATGCACCCAATAACATCAAACAAACACTGTGTGTGCACAGCGAAATAAACATAATTCAATAATTTATAAATATATTATGCATAACAGTATATAAAATATAAAGTATATATAATATGATATAATAATAAAATATATTGTTTAATGGTATTATATATTTAATTATTTATATACTTATTTATGACTATCCACAGAGGTCAGCTCTTGTCGAGGAACTGGAGGGCACACAGGCCCGTTACGGAAACGGGTTGGCTATGCTTCAGGCCACTGTCACAGGCCTAGAGGACCATCTTAGTCAATTTCGTGCTGAAATTGGCCAAAACAAACAAGACTACAAAACGCTGCTGGAGGTAAAGAGCAAACTGGTGCATGAGATCACTGGATGGACTGGAGAGTTCAAGAGACTGCTGGATGGAGATGAAAGGTGCTGCTCATTTCTTAATTTTGATATCTTGTGATTTAGAGCATAGACTGATTTAGAAGTTAAAGCTTTACTGACACCAGCTCTCTCTCTCTCTCTCTCTCTTGTTTTTACAGAGAGTCCCACTGTAAGTGATTTTACAATAAATGTATATATTTTTTGTATTGCATCACTATGAAGCTTTGTAGTGCACTGCTAATTGACTATCTCTCATTGTCTGTTTTTAGAAGTTGCCCCAAAAATGATCACAGTGGAAACTGTTGTGAATAGGAGGGCTGTGGAGAGCAGCGAGACCGTGGATGTTAATGAGAAAAAATGACCAATCTGCTAAAAAACACATTGACTTCAAATGACGACGTCACATGTCTTACTGTGCACAATTACACTATTAATGAAGAATTTGGAACTTTACCTTAGATTGTGAACATGATTATATGAAAGTAATTTAGTTTTTTTTCCTGTGCAAACTCTTTCAGCTCTTTGTTTCCAAGTGTTAAATGACAAGCATGTATGCCTGATGTACTGCAAGCATCCACAAATCTCAAAATGTATAGGGATGAAGAAACAATCATTTAACAATAAACACTAAAAAGATGAGACAAATCACAATCGCAGTGTTTCTGCTCCATCAATGATTTTATTCTTAACAATAGTGCAGCACAAGGCCTGAAGACTGGTGTGACAGGTGTAGATGGCTGGGCACTCTTTGATGGTGTTTGTTGTTTATTTTGTACTAGATGACACCACTTTCCCATTAACAACGTCTTCAACAATGGTCTTCACCATGACGGTTTTGGTAGAGCTGCTGCTGCTGCTTCCTCCTCCTCCTCCTCCTCCTACACTGAAACTGATAATGGCGACAAATAGAGAATATGTTGATCCACGTTCCTCAGATATAATAAAAACCCAGTGACAAACCCACTCATTTTAGAGCATCACTATCAACCTACCTGCTTGCTTCTCCATCCATCAGTCTCCTATACTCAGCGATTTCCATCTCCAGTCGGGCCTTGATGTCCAACAGCATTATATAATCCTGAGACTGTCTGTCTGTGTCAGCTCTGACACGAACAATCTGCTCCTCCAAACTTGTCACGTGAGCCTGCAGTTGAAGCAGTTGGTTGGAGAACCGAGATTGTGTGTCCCTAAGAGTTGCCTCAAGAGACCCTTTCTGTAAAATAAGAGTGGAGGTGATGATATTTATTAGTGCAGAGTGGAATATGTATGTTTTGTACAAAAATGGTAGACGTTCAATCAGGCTGCTGAAAAACTGTATAGAATTGCCATTATTTTCAGGTCCCCCTGAATGGTCAGGATTATCTGATTTGCAGGTTTCAGAGGGGTTTTGGGCACTTGTCGACCTGGCTGCTGGCCTACTAAATAAACAAACAGAACACAATCTTGGCCTTGCTGGGTGACCAGTTCGCCCAATGTAGCTTAAAACAGCCAAGACCTGCTTAGAATGGTTTAAAATGTTTTATTTCAGCAGCCATTACCACATTGCTAGATGTATCCCAACACACACACTTACTTTACTGAGTTCAGATTGTAACTCGATTTCCAGGCCCTGGAGTGTGCGTCGAAGCTCTGTGATTTCAGTCTTGGATACTTGTAGGGTCTCTGTATTGGCCTCAACCTCCTTAATCACCGTCTCTGACTGCAGATAAATAACATTCAGAGTTTAGTCGAGCGTCTCTAAAGAATTAAACTTGGTTCTAGACTAGTTTTGGCCCTCTTCTACCTTGGATTTGAACCAGGACTCGAGTTCACGTCGGTTTTTGGCAGCGACACCTTCGTACTGCTCACGGATCTCAGCCATCACACGGCTCAGATCTTCCTGAGGAGCCGCATCCACCTCCACGTTCACCGAACCAGTCATTTGAGTGCGCATGGCAGCCAGTTCCTACAAAGAGAAGAATTCAAGATGCTTTATATATGTGAACCCTGAGGCGCATACCTCAAATTTAAAGTGCTTTTCAGACCCACATTTGACTGCCTTGTTAGTTCATCTCATGGCAAGGTCAAAGGAACAAAAGATCAAAAGATTTGGACATGTTTTTAAGTGGTTTACCTCTTCGTGGTTCTTCTTGAGGAAGATAATCTCCTCCTTTAAGCCCTCAATCTGCATCTCCAGGTCAGATCTTGACAATGTCAGTTCATCCAGGAGTCTCTTCAGCCCAGCAATATCTGCCTCCACAGACTGACGCATATTCAACTCATTCTCATACCTGAATGGGTCAAACCAGAGAAGCTTATCAGCAACTTTTCACCAAAGTAAGAGCAAAAAAAGTTTCATAAACTGTAGGCTTGGATTTACTTGTTCTTGAAGTCGTCAGCGGCTAATTTTGCATTGTCAATGCCCAAGTAGACTCCTCCATTGACACGGGTGGCATCTTGAATCTGTCAGAGACAAGAGAGGATTCAAACAATGAGCTTTTTGCAAATGCACAGCACATTTAGCTTCCAAAACGCAAATACTGTCAGACTTTTAAGCAAAATTTTGGGAAGCAACCGTGACACACATCTGTACAATGCACTCGAGTGGCTTTGTTTCATTTTGACATGCAGAAAACTCAATGAGCACATGACCACACCCATCATCCTGCAGCTATGAAATAATGCATTTCTTGTGCAAGATAGGTTGTAACGTTTTACAGTAGCAGTACCTTATCCTGCAGGTCGTTGATTGTGGCGTAGTAGGCAGAGTAATCTCTTGCAGAAGGTGAGGTTTTTTTCTCCAGAAACTCTCTGATCTTCAGTTCGAGATCTGCATTGGCCTTCTCCAAAGAGCGCACCTTCTCCAGGTAAGATCCCAGACGGTCGTTCAGGTTCTGCATGGTTGCTTTCTCATTGACGGTCACGTTGAGGTCCATATCGCCACCGCCACCACCAAAGCCACAGAAGCCTGCTCCACCACCAGCGCCACCACCAAAGCCATAACCTGCTCCACCACCACCGCCACCACCAGCTGAAAAGGTGCTTGACGCAGAAGAGATACGGACACCTTGGCCTCCTGAACCCCCATACATGCTTCCAGCACGCATGGCGCCTGAGCGGCCACCTCCTCCGAAGCCAATCGATGAAGACTGAGACATGCGTCCTAGAGAAGCACCCCGCATGGAGCCTCCACCGAAGCCCCCTCCAGAAGACACAAAACTACGGCTGCTGAAGGACGTCATTGTTGAGGAGCAGAGGAGAGAGCCTTTTTCGTGGAAGGAGAAGGAATGCGGTTCACTGACGAGGCTGATTGATTTTTATATGTTTGTGGGATGAGGTAAGGGGTGGGTGGAGGTAGAGATGGAGGAGGGGGTGAGGGGACAACATGAACTCAAAACTTCACTCTCCGCCCAGCACATGCCTGGAGGGAGAGGATCTGGCAGGTGAAATGACATGAATTGTTGACTGATCTCTGAGAGCCCAGGGTTATGTGCAAAAGACAATACATATGCACATATCTTATCTCAAAATATGCATGCCGAAATAACTTGACAATGTTTTCACAGGACGTGATTGTTTTGATGTGAGGTTTTTCCCATGCACGTCTGCATAGTATCTCATGTTACTGCCATACGGTCTGTGTTACAGGCTTCATAACATGTGTGCTGACAGGATGACCTGCGCCTGCCAGCGGCGTTTCCAGGACAACAGAGTGCTGGATGTGATAAACACTTATAAACAGCAAGCTAAAAGCACACAGTGAAATGGTCTCTTGCACGTGGAATGCTGCCAGCTTCCCCAGTACAGACCTCCCTTTGTCTTTTCAAACGTGAACAGAACAAAAAAAAAAAAAACATTCGAGAGAGAGAGAGAGAAAACATTTTCCAAAGTGAACTTTTAAATGACTCAAGAGGCATCTGGAGACGTGCTAGCATGGTACCGCTCGTATTGCGTAACAGTATTTTTCTGAGAGCTTTAAAAATGAGTCAGATATACACCAATCCAGAAGGCTTCACTTCTATCTGAGGAAAATTATTGCATGCATAAGAAACTTTCAATTGAGGCCTGAAGCTTTGCTTTGGAAAGCATGAAATTAAACTACTTCAGTTTTATCTTCAGCTAAAAATGCTGCTGCATGAAGTAGTAGTACATTAGTTGAGTAATTGCTAGTTTGAATGCATTTACAGAGGTTGCATTGTACTTTTGTAAAGCTGTCATTACACAATCAAGCGAAAACAATGCGGCAAGCATAACTGAACACGGATCTAGTGTACATGTCAAGTAATTCATCAATTTTCATTGAATGTGCCTGCGGTTATAAGGTGATGAATGATAGGTTCAGGTTAATTTCATTAGATACTGAATGATAAGATAAATCTGATCCATCTGTTGATTTCAAACAAGCTCTTACCTGCTTGCCTGTAAGCTCTGCTTTATTCAGATGATAAATGCAAAAGAATTCGGATTAAATGATCACCTTGTTACTGAAAGAATGCTAGCTTTTTGATTTAAAAGACATTTTTATGTGCACGCTTTTGTGAGCATGTCATGCGGGAGTTAATCTATGTCAGCCTTATACTTTCACTGTGAGAATATACTGCTTACAAAAGCAGCAAAAAAGACGTTTATTCATGTGTGCTAGCTACTTCTTTAAAACAACAAAAAAGAAAGGATACTTTCAGTTTACTTTTTGCGTATACGTCTTTCACACTTAAATATATTTGACTTCTGACAGAAAAGTCTATTTATATTTGGCCTATACTTGTAGCCTAATCAATCTTTTAATCGAGATTTATTAGTGCTACTTTAAAAGTATAACTAAGTATTGTAAGTATACTTGGCTTGTAGTTTACACTTTTTTCACATAGTTTTACATAATGTCTTGTAAACTACTTGGTTACTCATGGTTACCTGAGTTAGGGAACAAATTGCGTAGCTTTATTTATTTCATATATTTAAATTATATTTTTATGTGAATGTGACTGTTCACCATAATATTAATGACACGACCGGACACATTCAGGCCCAAATCGTACCGAAAGCACCTTCGGCTGTAGGGAAGGATCCTCCATATTATAGAATTTCATAAACGTGGAAGGCGAGGACCAACCGGCCGCATCACAAACATCCTGAATGGGACAGCCAAATGACCAAGCCCATAACGAGGCCATGCCTCTGGTCGAATGGGCCCTGATCCGTATAGGGCAAACCTGACCCTGAGGTAGAAACCATCACGATAGTATCGACTATCCATTTAGACAGTCTTTGCTTATTGACTGAATCCCCTTTGGATCGACCACCAAACCAGACAAAAAGCTGTTCTGATTGTCCAAACGAGAACGCTCCAGATAAATTCTCAGCGCCTTAACAGGGCAGAGAAGATTAACCTCCCCATCCTCTTAGGGTCCTCAACCTGTGCTCTGAAAGGTGTTGAGAGCACTTTGGGCACATACCTGAGCTGAGCTTGAGGATGATCTTAGAGTTATCTTGAGCAAACTCCAGACATGCCAGGCTCACAGAGAGAGCCTGCAGATCCCCCACTCGCTTGATAGATGCCAATGCCAACAGGAGGGCGGTCTTCAACGAGAGAGGTTTAAGATCAACTGACTGGAGCGATTCAAAAGGTGGACCCCTCAAAGTCCCCCCAGGACTGTGGAGAGGTCCCATGGTGGCACAGAGGGAGGTCTGGAGGGGTTGACCTTCCTAGCACCCTTCAGAAATCTCACGACCAGGTTGTTTCTTCAAAGTGATTGGCCAGCCACCAGAAGATTTGTGTGCTGCAACGGCTGGCTTATACACTTTGAGCGTGGATGGGAGCTCCAGTATTAATGAGAGAACCACATATGATATTTCACATGACTCTGGGTCTACAGTATATGGTTTTTCGAGCACCAGCTGGAAAAAAAAAAACAGCTGAGTCGACGGGGTCCTAGCTTCAGATATACGTAGTGTTCAACACCTTTACAGGAAGGTCCCCGGATACCTGTTTAGGGGTCTCACATGGAGGGCCCATTGATCGGGCCGAAAACGCCACATCGTTCCCTTCGCTTGAGTGAGGAGGTCTTTCCTCATTGGACAGGCCATGGAGTTGTGTCCAATAACTGAACCAGCTCCAGAAACCATGGTCTGGATTTACAGAGAGGAGCCATCAGAAGGACTTGGCACTCGCTCTCTCTGACCCGTTTGATGACTTGTGGAATCACTGAGACGGGGGGAAAGTATACAGGGGACGGTTGGGCCTTTGACGAACATATTGCAGTGGGCTTTCATATCAGACTGACCGTCTGTGAGTTCATGGACCACTCGCCGAGGGGAGTGTTGCCCCATGAGCGCATATCCGCACCCAAATTCTGGACTTGTGAATTCAGTTTGTTCTGTGCCCATGCCTGTCCCTCGAAGGTGAATCTCAAGAATGGCCTGTGACGAGGGTTTATTGGAATGTGAAAGTATGTATCTTTCAGATCCAGTGTGACAAACCGATCCCCCAGGCGAATTTGCATGAGGATAGCAAACATTTTAAAGGGTCATCTCATGAGAGCCTTGTCCTAATGCCTCAAATCTAATATGGGTCTGAGGCGGCCGTCTCTTTTCAGAATTATAAAATAAAGGCTGTGAAAACCTGTCTGTTTTAGCGCAAGGGGGACTAATCCTATCGCACCTTTTGCTAATAAATTATGCATTTGCGAAGCACATGACCCATGTCGCTTCTGTTGGGGAAAATTTTAACCTTACATGTATTACATATGATTATTGGATCTTATGTTTTCTTATTTCTATATTATCTGTTCACCTCCTATATGTAACCACGGAGGAATGTCTTATGGTCTGAAGGAAGTGATTTGTTTTCCCTTATCAAGAGTGGAGCTAGGCACCAGAGGACCGGCCGGGTCAGAGGTCATCTTAGACTGGGGGGGATAGAGGGGGTTAGTAAATGTAACCTGACATCATGAATCCTATGGCTTTGTGGAAATTTACAGAGAAGGCTTGGCTTGCAGTAAATAACCTTGGGGGAGAGCTATTTAGACTTCACCCCGGCCTGTGTTCTGCGCGTCTTCACTTCACAGTAATCTGTGTTGGTGACTGAGCCTTATTGTTCTTGCAAGAATAATAAACCTTTTTCCTTTTATTAATTTGACTCAGAGTGTCTCTTACGAAGTGATGTCTGTTTATTGAATTTTATTGAACACTTCTCACTGAGGTCTCGATAACCGCTTGAAACTTTGGGGGTTTGCGAGTGAATTGGAGCGAGTAGCCTCACTTTATAGTGTTTATGACCAAACTCAACACATCAGGGATGGCTTGCCAGGCTAGAAACCGTGTGACTGACACACTGATTGGGACGAGCCGCCTAACATGGAGGGACCTGATACCCTTATAATGTGATTTTTGCATACGTTGAGTGTTTGATTAACTGTAAAGGCATTTGTGTGTGGGGGAGTCAGTGTTACAACAGGGGAGGGGCCGCCTAGTGAAGTGGACCGTGCTTGTGAAACATGCTCTTTTTTTGAAACTTACTCTTTTTGTACTTTATTTGGTTCGCCGTGAAAATGGCGTTTGTTTGTAAAGCTCCCTTGTTGCGGGCCTGTTTACAAAAACATTGTATTATTGTTTGTTTTTACTTAAACAAATCAGACGATGCGCCAGTTGCTTCTCAACTCCATGCTTTTCGTTTATTTCCTGTTACGTCATTCCGTAGTACGTACATGTACGTATTACATGTTACACAGAATACATTACAAACATAAACATTTGCAATACAATGCAAAAACACTGAAATATTTGTTGATATTCGGTATATCACAATGTCCCTTTGAAGTAAATTGAAAGTTTTTCTGAACTTTTTTTTATAAATGAATGCAAAAACATTTAAATATAATAATACTTCATCCATCTTGTTTACTCACTTTGGTCTCCACACATTAAGAGTTCAGACTTTCTTTTCAAAATAGTAGTCACAAAACGGTCCACGCATGAATACAACATTTCCCCCTTTTTAAGAACAGAATATTACATCAGAGATGCATCATCAACAACACAGACACATCCACACATCAGATCCAGAACAGAACATCAGATCTAAGTGAGGTCCTTCAACCAACTAGGCTTCCAGACATTAGGTCTAGTGTAATGAGTGTGTCCAGTGTGTCCTGTGTACTCAGGAGTAGTTGGTGTGCATGGAAAAGCAGTGAAATGCACCATTTGGTGAACAGTCATGTCAGTTTAGCGCACAGGAAGACAGCCTTGTCTCTCTCTACAGCACCATTACCGACGGGTATTAAAGAGAGGAACGAGGGTGGTCAATATTCCATGAACACCTTTATCAGTAACAATAGTCAATGGATGGTGGTTGAAGACTGATGACAGAAACTAAACCACAGAATTTGTAGCAATGATGTCACGTTCTTAGATGGTAATGTCATCCAGCTAATTTTCAACCCCTGATAAACCTGTCATCATCTTCTGAAATGCCGTGGCTGCTGAAACCAATCCCAAAGCAGCAGCACTTAGTAAGCATTAGTCAGGTTGATGGTTGAGAAAACAGTAGAACGTTTTAGAGGACAGAGTAGTTCGTCCATGTGTGGCAATTGAAAGAGTCCACGATCATTGCTTTGTTTGGCTCTCTGAGGTCTAAGCACATCCTAATTTTACCAAACTTTTTCTTCGTAACAACAATTGGTGACACCCATGTTGAGGCGACGATGCGTTCTATCACCCCAGCTCTGACAAGGCAAAGTTTTGGCAAAGATTGTACCTGTGTAAGGCAATTAGTAGAAAAAAGGGTGTCCCTCTGTACTAAGGCAGTGAAGGCCAGGCATCCCCTGTAGTATCAATAACTGTAAAGATCCACTACCATGCGTTGAAAAAACTCGGGCATGCCATGTTAGCGACAGCCATCTTCGTGAGCATCGACAGTGCAAAAAATTTAACAAGGCAAGGCAAATTTATTTATATATGTAACCCCTCCACCCGGGTCCAACTAGACCCGCTCCGAGCGGGCATCGAACCCCGGTCTCCGGCATGAGAGTCGGGCGCTCTAACAAGGAGGCTAAAGACTGCAGCATCGAGTGTCAGTCGCTAGAGCTATTGACATCAGGGGAGTGAGGTTTACTCGCACAGCAACTACTAGTTGGCCTCCGTTACATAATTATAGCACATTTCATACATAATGGTAATTCAGAGTGCTTTTCATAGAAGACATTAAAATAATCAAAACAATTAAGAATAATTAAAACATCTTAATCCTCAACACCCATTTGTGGTATCTGTCAGGAGTTATACAACAATGAAGCATAAGACAAGTGTTAGCAAGCTTCATCCATCTTGTTTACTCATTCGCTTCTGTTCTCACATACAGTTTAGACTGCCTTTTCAAAATAGTATTCACAGTACACAATATACAACTGACGCATGAACACATCTGTCTGACTTAGGCCCTGTTAACACCTGGTATTAAGATCCGTTTTGGTCGATCGGATCACAAGTAGATGAGGGAGACACATACCCATTTACAGCTGGTGTTTTAATCCATCTCTTTTGTCCACTTTCAACCTCTTGTGTCCTGATTTCTTCAAGGGGAGGATCTATAAATGTATGTTTGTTTTTATAACTTTCAATCTTGGACAAAATAAGCTGGCATAAATTACAGATGATATGACGTGAATGCTCCCGGAGATGACGGAAAAACATACTGAGAGCTGCAGCATTTGTTTCTGTGTTTAGATTTTTCGTCTTCAAACCAAACTTGGGTCTTGCTCCAATTAAGTTTAAATCCCATCTGGCTAGCTCACTTGACTTCCCATAATGTTTACATGTTAGGTCAGTGGGCGGAGAGTCGGTGGTCTTTTGTGGTTGTTCGAACACATCCACACTCGTCTACACTGCGAAAGCAATCTGGTCGAATGCGTTTCTGGATGCGTTTCTGGCTTCTGGAAGTGGTTGAAAGTGGACGAGAAAATTTTTAGACTCCGTTTACACCTGTATTTAGAGTCATCCACATGTGATCCAATTAACCAAATCGCATCTTAATACCAAGTGCTCTAAGTGCTCTTTCTATTTTCTCTGCTCTTTACTGAATGTGTTTCAGAAGCTCAGTGTGTTTATTTTAGGAAGGGTGTGGCACAATCTTCTTTTTAAAGAAAAAAATGTATTTTTCTTATTAATATTAATATTTGTTCTTACATTATCATGAAAAATTGTCTTTATTGGACTAATTTAACACTATTTTTATATTTAAACTAAAACAATACTTTAGAGTCAGTCAAAACCAATGTTACATCAGGATTTTTTATATCTAAATTGAGAAAAGCAATTACATCCTCTTTGGTTCTGTACAGCGTAGGATGCTAAAACTTACATAAACATAGTGTCATAGTTTTAAAGTAGACAATGAAAACTCTGTCATTACACAAAAGAGGGATTCATCCGAAACTCAAAATTTAGAGAATCAAACTGGTTTTTCTTGCCTTGTAGTAGCAAAACAGAAAAAGAAGAATGAGTGCAGAGAGGCCATAAAACAACAATATATTTTTATATGCTCTGCTCACCCCTCTGACCTCTGAGTCTTTTACAGTCTTGATGAAAAATTGCTAAACTTATATACATCTTGTGTGTAAATAGCAAACAGTTGTGGTTACCATGCTAGATAAATCTAATACTGTAAAAATGTGTTTGGTTTTCCTGTTTTACGTATGTAATTTAAATTTTTATACACTTACTTGTGAACCATATAAAAGCAGTTGTATTAGTGTAAACGATGGTTAGACGTGTTAAAATGAATGAGAACAGAAAAAAAATGGATTTTCTGAACTGTTTAAAAACTACAATAAAAAAAAGTCATTAGTAAATATTAGGTTTGGTAAGAAAGTATGTGATGATTTTAACTTCTATTAAGCCAGTTTGAAATATGCTTAAATTAAAAAAAAAATCTTTCTGATAACTTGATTAGTAATATGATTTATTTCAAAATTTGCAGAATAAGAAGGCATACTTTACCTTGCAATACTCTGCTTTGAGCATTATAGTTATTTAGGTCAGAAAACAGGTTTAAGGAGGGGGGGGGGTTGATTGCGATTTTTACTTTTTCATTTTAAATAGTGTGTAATGTTGCTGTTGGTGCATGAACAGTATCTGCAAAGTTGCAGCGCTGAAAGTTCAATGTAAGCAGAGATATCGTCTTTTAAAAATCAGGAAGTATATTGCCTACAAAAACGACTCGATTGGGACTACAGCTGGGTTTTAGACGTCACTAACCCACACATTTACATCAACCACTCCCTCCGGAATATGCAAAAAAGGGCATGCGCATATTTAAGCGGCTCGTCGAGTGTGTTGTGTTCATCCATCTGTCAGGTCTTCTGTGTTCGGTCTTCCCACGGACGTACATGTACTTCGTCAACAATGGATACAATTTATGTTTGATTACATGTATGTTCCTGAAAATGACGATTGTAATCTAGCTCTCTGTGCTGCGCATTTTACGGAAGACAGCTTCCAGAATCCCCACGAATTCAACACCGGTATTAACAAGAAACTGTTACTAAAACATGAAGCGGTTCCAGCTTTAAAACCAGAGGCAGCAGTTGTTGGGCCACAACCTGTAAGGCTAAGACTTCATCATTTTAAATGTATTTGCATGTATAATTCCAGACGTAGCCTTGAGTTTTATTTTTTTTTTAAATGCCAGCGCTGGCTTTATAGCCATTAGGCTACTAGTTATGCTATTTTGTGTCTACGACAAACGCGTACAAACATTATGGACCTGAATTTTGTATAAGTACTAATGTTGTAAATGTATTTTTCATGTATATATGTTTTATGATGTTATTTTCGATTTGATCAAGAACGTAAACTAATGCCAACGCTGTTTGAGTATAACATTAGTAGCCAGTCAGTTGCTATTGTTGCCAGTCAGATGCTATTGTGTAAAACAAACGTGTATAAAGTAAAAAAAAAATATAGCAAATTATCATTCAGAGACATTTAGTAAGAGCCGTGTGTGGTGAGTTACTACTTGACTCTCTTCATCACCCCTTTCTCGGTTTGAGTCTGCCTCAAACTAATACTGCAGTTCGCCACCATTATTTACATATGGACCGGAGCTCATGACATGCACGTTTCGCCCGTAAAGGTAAAGGGCGTTAACCTTCTGGACAACGTGAGCGACAGTTTAGCCAATCACAACACACCGGCCCAAACTAACTAATCTGAGCCCACTACATGTTTCTGAGGGAGTGGTTTCATAGACTCAGGAAGTCAACTGGTCGTTCGAGGACAGAGGAGAGCGCAGCTGATAATAAAGGTGAAGTTTATGAAAAATAAGACTTTTTAAAAAAGAAAAACCACGAATACATGTTATATTGCACTCCATAAACACAATCATGCAAAGAAAAAAAGCAGTCAACCCCCCCCCTTTAAAGGTCTTTGAACAGTTCAAATATCTCTTCTAAGAGTGCAGTAAGGAATATGACCCTATCTGCCCTGCCCTGAATGAACCACTGTTGCCTAGAATTACACATATCTAGGATTCTGTTGTTTGAATGACAGCTATTCCTTTTGTTGAGGTATCCACCCTACTATCGCCTGCAGGATGCAAATGTTCATGACTCACCGCAGACTGAGCTTCCTGTTTTGTTCACCCAGCAAAGTTCGTGCCAATACTCGTTGTTCTCTGCAGCACTGGCAAAACTCCACACTCAAAGGGCTTGAGGGTTGAATCACACACATGGTTAATAATATGGCATGAAAAGTATATCATCTTATTATGATCGGTCACAGTCTATTTTGGTGCCACATTACTAGGGGTATCGCATTATTACAGTCAATCTGTGAATATAAGACATCACAAATGCACAGATGATGATTGAAGAACATGGGGATCGTATCATCATAATGTGGACCTACGATGGAAAAAAAAATGGGATGGGAAGACAAAATATATGATTGATAGTAGAGAAAAGCGCTATATAAATGCCCACATAGCAACATTGTGACGCCCCAGATCCGGTCCACATCTGGCACACCTGGAAAGATGTTCTGACCCATATGTAGAGTGGAATGACGGCCCCTTGGGTGGCTCACACCTGTTTGCCAGATCTGGGCCACAAGCAGGCCATAGCAATAGCATATGTCAGCAAAAAGCAAAGAAATAAACCAGAACTGGACCTTGAGCACAAAATCTCAGTCATCTCAGCCTTAGTCTGGTGATAAGCTGAACCACTGAAGAATGAAGAGAACAGAAAAAGAGACAAGCAGAAACATTACAACTGACTTTAGCCACATAGGCTTAGATGAAATCAACTGAAAATAAAAGAAGACATTAAATCCCTCAAGATCTCAGCAGAGGAGGATTAAACAACCCCCCAAACAGCATAACCAGCTGTTTATTACCAAGAATTACTTTCTGTCAGACATCTACAAAGGTTTTTATTGAGAATTGCCAAGGGTTAAAGTCTAATGTGTTTCATTAGAAGGTAAAATAACAGTGATTAGTGTTTCCATAACTTGGGCTCTTAACCCTCATTTTATCCCTGGGGGTCAATGTGACCCCAAACGACTTTTCCGAAGTAAATAAACATGGTTCCCTTGATCTCAGACGGATAAAATTTTGTGACTTTTTCTACATTATCTATCTATACACACATAAAAAAAACTGGGCTTGATTCAGTTGTTCAAAAGGTGTATATATATATAAAAAAAAGAAGTCACACTCAAGACCTTTGGGATCAATATGACCCCACATTGAAATGAATGGGAAAATAAAAAAAATGTGTTTTTTATTTTTCATTTGTAAAAAAAAAATCACTTAATCCAAAATAAATCCGAAAATTTCTATACCGCAATGAAGTCCTGGTACTAGAGCACAAATTCACTGTGGAACGAACATGATCACTTGCACACACACGTGTACATGCACATAAACACACACACCGGTGCGACTCCAATAGAAAGCAGTTTTGTAGAAATTGGCAAATTCTAATCTATGTTATGGTTGTTATTATTATTAATACGAATACTGCCTCTACTTCTACTACAATTCTATCACAACTACCAGGAATATCTCAATATTGCTTCAATCTAAATCTCTAAAATATCCCATTGCTTAAAACATACCAATATACTTGCATACATATTTTTGTCTTTGTTTTTCTTTTCTTTTTTTTCTTTTCTTTTCCTTACTTTTGTTCTGCCTACCTCGTATGTACTCCATGTACGTTTTTCTCTCTTTTGTATGTATACATAATTCACTGATCTCTTATTTTTGTATAAATTATAATGTTTTGTTAACTTGCAAAAAAAAAAAAAAGAAAAAGAAATTGGCAAATAAAATCAAAAATTCTAGCATAAATCTGAAAATTCTCACACATAAATGAAGGCCTGGTACTAGATCACTAATACACTGTGGAATGAACATTATCACACATTCATGTGCACAGACACAAATACACACAGAGATAGAGGTTTGACTGCAATAGAGAGCATTTTTATAGAAATTGGGAAATAAAATCAATAATTTCTGCATAAATCTAAAAAATTTTACACACAAATGAAGATATGGAATGAGCACAAATGCAATATGGAAAGAACATGACTACACACATATCACACACACACACACACACACACACACACACAGACTGCAAAAGAGAACAATTTTTATTGAAATTGGCAAAAAATAAAATAATAATAATAATTCCACCATGAATTTGATCCTCATTAATGTGTTTTTTTTTTTCATAAAAATGTAATATTTCATATTTATGCTAATGCTTTAGTTGAGGAATTGTAATTCATATCCCCCAAAACACAGCATAAAAATATAGATGAGAAGGAACTGAAAAAAAAATGATAATTTGTATTATTAAAATTGGTAACACTTTACAATACGGGTGCACTAATAAGCATTAATTCATGCTTAACTAATGCACAGATAATACTGAATTAATGTGTAACTAATGATTATTTAAGCTATTCATTAATGATTACCATATTAGGAACTAATTAAGAGTCTGTAAGGTGAATGTATTATTTCATGCATGAATTATTTTTAATTAAAGATGTAATTGTGGATTAATTCCATAATAACTCATTTTTTAACTAATAGCGTTAATTAATATGTTAATTACCAGAATGAGCCAAAGCCTTGTATTTCAACTTCCAGATAATATGACAGGTACACTAATATGCATTAATACATGATTAATTACTTCATTGTTAGTGCAAATTCATGTGCAAATTACTACAATTACTAAATGACTAGTTAATAATGATGTGCCCCACCAAGTAAAGTCATAACACAATGATACCTTTGCAAACCATTAGCTAATGATTCATTAAAGCAGACAACTGGAAGTTGAAGTGCATAGCTTTGACTAATTGTGGTAATTAACACATTAATTTACACTATTAGTTAATAAAATATGTTATTAATGATTTAATACACAATGACACATTGAATTAATAGCAATTCATTTATTACTTAATCTATTAATCATATAGACTCTTTATTAGTTGCTGATGCAGCAATCATTAATTAATGGTTTAGTTCTTCATTAGTTATACATTAACTCATTATTATCTGTGCATTAGTTAAGCATGAATTAATGCATATTAGTGCACCCGTATTGTAAAGTGTTACCTTAAAATTTATATTTTTTTGTAAAATAGCTATATGCATCTTTGGGGTCATATAGAGTGTAAACAGGAAACTAAGAGCATATAGCTTTCGTCTTGTTTGGCTGCTGTGACAGTGTGATTGTTAAACATATTTGCGGCAGCAAATAAAGCTAAAGTCAAACAAGATCAGGTGATGGTGGTTTACCTGTTGATGGCTTTATAATCGGCAGATAGTGTAACCTCGGCTTCAGGAGGAACATGTGGTTTTCATCCAGGCCGTGGAACACTGGACCAGCTCTACACCCTCTACAGGGTGCTGGAAGGTTCATGGGAGTTTGCCCAACAATCCACATGTGCTTTGTGAATTTCGATAAGACATTCGACTGTGTCCCTCGCGGCGGCCTGTGGAGGGTGCTCTGGGAGTATGGGGTCCGGGGTCCTTTGCTAAGGGCTGTCCGGTCCCTGTATGAGCGAAGCAGAAGCTTGGTTCGCATTGCCGGTGTTCTGACATTCCATCCTACCCGTCAGATTGTCCTACCAAGGCTTACTGCGCATGCGCACATCAATAATACGTCATTTTTGTCACGCTGAACAACACGCCCATAATATTTTACTACTTGCGCGAGATCTTCTTCATCTGAGGTAAGTTTTTCACTATTTTTGTCAATTATTACTATACAAAGATATATAGCAGTAATGAGAACTGTTTACTCTCACATTCATACAAAGCAAATTCATATTAGCATTTTTTTCATGAAAACATTAACGTAAAATCATTCTACTCGTTTATTTCATACTGGTAGGACAATCTGATGAGGCATTTTGCAACGTAAAATCATCCTATCGTTTATTTCATAGGACAATCTGAAGAGGTAACGTTACTTTGCACTGTAAAATCACCGTAACATGGCCTAATAAGAAAATTCGGCAAAGTTACACAGAAATATTTTATGTAACTTAGTCACAGACGCGAAGCAGAAACGCTCAGTAGGATTTTACGAGGTAGGAAGAACCGATAGATATGGCTATAATTTTGCGCTACGGTAGGAAAATCTGACAAGGTAGGACAGATCGACAGAACACCGGCAGTAAGTCAGTCTTCTTCCCGGTGCATGTCAGGTTTGGGGACCACACAATTTCGTCTCTGCTCTTTGTGGATTATGTTGTCGTGTTGGCGCCTTCAGACCAGGACCTTCAGCATGCACTGGGACTGTTTGCAGCCGAGTGTGAAGCAGCTGGGATGAAAATCAGCACCTCAAAATCCGAGGCCATGGTCCTCAGTCGGAAAAGGGTGGCTTGCCCACTTCAGGTCGGTGAAGAGATCCTGCCTCAAGTGGAGGAGTTTAAGTATCTTTTCACTCTCGATTTACTGGTCAATCTACGTTCCTCTCACCTATGGACATGAGCTTTGGGTCATGATCGAAAGGACAAGATCCCGGATACAGGCGGCCAAAATGAGCTTTCTCTGCAGGGTGGCTGGGCGATCCCTTAGAGATAGGGTGAGAAGCTCGGTCACTCGGGAGGAGTTCAGAGTAGAGCCGCTGCTCTTCCACATCGAGAGGGGTCAGCTGAGGTGGCTCGGTCATCTTTTCTGGATGCCTCCTGGACGCCTTCCTGGAGCGGTGTTCCAGGCACGTCCCACTGGGAGGAGACCCCGGGGAAGACCTAGGACACGCTGAAGGGACTATGTCTTACAGCTGGCCTGGAAACGCCTCGATGTCCCCCCAGAAGAGCTGGAGAAATTGTCTATGGAGAGGGAAGTCTGGGCATCTCTGCTTAGACTGCTGCCCCCTCGACCCAGCCCCAGATAAGCGAAAGAAGATGGATGGATGGATGGGTGGATGGATGGGCTTTATAATCATCATGAAATTGCCTGATTCACCTGATGTTTTTTAATCTAACAATTATGTTGTTCCATTAATACATTCATATTACAAACCCTGTGTTACAGCAGCATAAGATCCAGCAGTATCATAACAATTATGCATGGCAACATGACACAGCATCTCGTTACATATGTTCTCAGAATGAATGGCACCCTTGGTAAATATGATCAAAACTGGCTTTCTCCAAAACACGTTAGCCACAATTATTGGCAAACTTTTATTAAATACTTTTTGCAATCTTCCCCTATAATGCCTGATGAGTTTGGAGAACACATGACAAGACATTAGAGACCATTCCTCCACATAGAATCTTTCCCGATCCTTCAGATTCCCAGATCCATGTTGGTGGTTATTTTCTTCCGTTCACTACACTCATCAGGTCAGGGTCTGGGACGGTCATGGCAGAAGCTTCATTTTGTGCTCTGTAACAAATTTTTCTGCTGATTTTTATGTTTGTTTTGGATCGTTGTCCTTATGGAAAATCCAACCATGGCCCATTATAAGATTTCTAGCAGAAGGCGTCAGGTTTAGATTTTTATCTGTTGATATTTGATAGAATCCACAATGCCATGTATCTAAACAAGAAGTCCAGGACCTCCAGCAAAAAAATAGGCCCCCAACATTAAATATCCAACGGTTTATTGAATTGTACACATACTTTCTATCCTTGTGCGCACCAAAACCATCTAGCTTTTCTTTTAGTTTCATCTGACCGCAGAACCCGTCCCGTTTGAAGTTCCAGTCATGTCTGACAACTGAGTTTGCTGGAGATGAGTGAGGAGGATTATTCCTGAAACCCTCCCAAACAACATGTTGATGAAGGGGTTGTTTGATTTTTTTTTTTTTTATAGGCTTTCTGACCCCATGACTCAACTAATCTCTGCAATTCTCCATCTGTGATCCTTGAAGTGCCTTTGGCCACTCAAACTTTCATCCTCACCATACATTAAGGCAATATAGACAAATGTCCTCTTCCTCTTCTTGGAACTTCTTAATCATTGCCCTGATGGTCAAAATGGGGATTTACAAGTCTTTAGCTATTTTCTTACAGCCACTTTCTATTTTGTACAATCTTTTGATGCACATCCGAACTATATTCTTTGGTTTTACTCATTGTGATGAATGATTAAGGGAATTTGGCCTTTGTGTTTCCTCATATTTAAACTCCTGTTAAACAAGAAGTCATGGCTTGACAATTTCATGTTCCTATCCCCCTAGTGTGCTAGGTAAACATTAATGGGAATATACTTTAGAGATATTTTATTTGTAAAAAATTCAACGTGATTTGCCCCTCCCCCTCTGCTATGCATCAAAAGCGGTGATATTTGAGTGCATAAAGTGTCTAAAGTTCTACACCTTGTTTTTTCGGGTAATGTAGTGCATCATCCATGTATTTGAAGTGTCTTAAATCTGGTTTCCGATCCCATCACAGCACAGAGACAACGCTCAACGATAATAATATGCGCTTAAAAACTGATACAGGCAAATTAACAGTGCTGGTACTACTCGACCTCAGTGCTGCATTTGACACTGTTGATCACAACATACTTCTTGACAGGCTGAAAAACTGGGTGGGGCTTTCTGGGATAGTCCTAAAATGGTTCAGGTCATGCTTAGAAGGGAGAGGTTATTATATGAGTATAGGGGACCATAAATCTGAGTGGACATCCATGACTTGCGGAGTCCCTCAAGGCTCAATTCTTGCACCACTCCTGTTCAACCTGTATATGCTCCCAATGAGCCAAATAATGAGAAAGAACAAAATTGCTAACCACAGCTTTGCAGATGACACACAGCTCTTCTTATCCCCATCATCTAATGACTACAGTACAGCCTTATTGACTCCCTGTGCCAATGCATTGGTGAAGTGAACAGTTGGATGTGCCAAAACTTTCTTCAGCTAAACAAAGACAAAACTGAAGTCATTGCGTTTGGAAACAAACATGAAGTTCTCAAGGTGAATGCATACCTTCACTCTAGGGGTCAAACAACAAAAAAACAAGTCAGGAATCTTGGTGTGTCTAGTCAGACCTTGTTTCAGTAGTCATGTCAAAGCAATAACTAAATCAGCATACTATCACCTGAAAAATATTGCAAGAATTAGATGCTTTGTTTCCAATCAAGACTCAGAGAAACTTGTTCATGCTTTCATCACCAGCAGCGTGGATTATTGTAATGGACTCCTCACTGGCCTTCCCAAATAGACCATAAGACAGTTGCAGCTCATACAGAACACTGCTGCCAGGATTCTGAGCAGGACCAGAAAATATGAACATATCACACCACTCCTCGGCTCTTTACCTTGGTTCCCAGTACCATTTAGGATTGATTATTACTGTATATAAATTAGTAATTATTACTGGTAAATAAATCATTAAATGGCCTAGGACCTCAATATATTGCAGATATGCTCACTGAATATAAACCAAAAGATCACTCAGATCATTAGGATCACATCAGCTAGAAATACCAAGGGTTCACTCTAAGCATGGAGAGTCTGCTTTTAGCTATTATGCCAGCCACAGCTGCAGAAAAGATCAGGTGTGTTTCTACAGTAGCCACATTCAAATCCAGACTCAAAACACATCTGTTTAGCTATGCATTTACTGAATGAGCACTGTGCGACTGTTCATCCGACTGTTTTTACTGTACTGCTTCAATTGCTTTAATACTGCTCTGACTGGAAGAGATTTTGAAGGAGAGCGGGAGAGTCTTCACTCCAATGAGGTGAGTGAAGGAGTAAGTTACTTATACTGCTGAGAGTATAAGAAGTCTCTGAGAGCGTTGTTAAAGGTTTGCCAGTGAATGCAAAAGTTGTGAGTGAACACAAAAGTGCTGTTTACTTAGAGATATGACCAAATGTAAGCGTATACCTGATCACAACACCATCCACACCCTTATCTGCTTTCTAAACATTTGATTTGAAAACATGGGCATTACAGGGAGTAGCTCCTCCCTAACTGCTTTTTCTCTTTTGTGAAGGCTTTACATAGATGTTGGAACATGGATGCAGGGATTTGCTCCCATTTGGTCAGGCATTGTTTTTTTTGTGTGTCAGCTCGCAGTCAGTGTTTAATCGCATCCCAAAGGTGATCAACGGGGTTCAAGTGTGGGATTTATGCAGGCCTGACTAGTTCTTCTTGATTTTAGGGTGATTGCTTTATGAAACAAAACATTGACAGTTAGAAGCCCATGGATGAAATTGTATTTACTAGCATTAAGATTTGTCTATAGTGGAATCATGAGCTTAACCAAACCGTTAATTAGAAGGGGGTGTTCACATAATCTCATATCAAATTTAATATAAACACATGCTATTTTGTATGAAGTGCTATAAAGATACAAATAATTATAAATATAAAAATAAAAATTATACACCTTTGGTGATAACTGGTCTTAGAGTTTTTCATTTCTCATGATCTGAACATGTTTTGTCAAGGATTTGACCTGTCATGCACAACAAGCACAATTCATGCAAGAACCATGGGTGGATTTTTCAATCTATTGTTGAGAGGATTAACTGTTCAGAGGCATGATTAAAGACTAGATCATTTATAGCAAGTGTATTCAAATTTTTACTTTTCAGTGGTCACCAAAAATGCCTAAATGAAAAATTAAATTAAATTAAATTAAATTAAATTAAATTAAATTAAATTAAATTAAATTAAATTAAATTAAATTAAATTAAATTAAATTAAATATTCAGCATGTGTGAATTAAAATTGATGATAAAGAAAAGGCCAAAAAATAAAAGGAGACAATGACAAAGTGGGTCTTGGCTGCAATAGTTTACCAAGAGTAAAAAAATTAACCTTAAAATAAGCAACAAAAATATGTCAGCTGAATTAGATTAACAAACATAGTAGTGGCCAAATAAAAACATTAATTGTTTTTATTGTTTTAAAGACTGCAAGTTCAATTAAACCATCCAAATATGGGGGAAATACTTTATATATTTTAAATATTTTAAATAAAATAATAAAATACTAAACTTATTTAAGGAATTATCTGAATAAATTATTTTAATTTTGAAAATTGTGACCTTTAACTGACTTCGGAGAACCACACAGATGTATTGTTGGATTATTGACTTAACTATTAACTTATTACATTAAAATCTCAGAGGGTATTCTTCAAGTTAAATATGTCAAAAAGTTTCGGGTGACAAAACAATGTTTGCGAATCCCTGTACATGAAAATAAGAAATGATGTAAATTTAAATCCATTTGAAAGACAAAAGACATGCATATATTCCATATAGTTAAATTACCCACTGTGTGATAATACAAATATTGGGTGATATGTGTGTTGTTTACAGTATGACCTCCACAAGCAAAGGATTTGATATCTGGACCAAAATGACTAATTTCCTCTGTAAACTGAATGATCTGAATGATCTTTTAGGACTATGAGAAAATCCATGGCTTCATAGATCATTTTGGTTTGCCTGTGAAGCAGAGCAGCTGTGTTGATAGTGAGTCTGTCATGGGTGTGGCATCTTACCTCTTACTAAGTGTGAGAGCTTGAATGAGCTTGACAAAACTAGTTCTCACTGGTGACTCATTTATCAATCTGATGCCATCTCAGGGCTTTTTAGCCAAGGGCCTGATGATAAGTCACTTTACGTTCCGGATAATGTTAATTAAATTATTTAAAATTGACAACTTTTTAAAAAGATGTCAACCACAAGGTTTTATTCTTTCGACAACCATTCAGCTCATTGTAAAAGAAAAAATGGGAAGAGACATTGGAACATCTGGCCTCTAATATCTCTACACCCATTATATAACAAAATTAAGAAGGCCAGGGCCAAACCAAAATGTGCTTTGAGAGAAACTCAATAATGTTTGTAAAGGCATAAATCAGAATTAAGATAAATAATAGTCACAAGAGCTCTTCTATCGAGGAACCTCAACGTCTTCATATGAAAACTGAAGGTTGGAAGACTTGTTTATCATTCTGCAAAAGGTTTTCATCCCTGCCTCATTTATCAAAAAACAGTTAACCAGTGCACAGGATATAAATATAATAAAATAAATTCTACTTCATTCCACTTCTTCAATCTTTGCAAGAATGTTATTTTCTTTCTTTTTTTTTTACATTTAATGATTTACTGTACTTGAATGCAAGCAGGTTGTGAATGCAAAATGAAACCTGGTCCTTATCACATATTCAGAAATATTATTTTAAAGTGTATTATTTTAACACCACATTTAGAATTTATTTATCCACCATCCAAACCCTTTATCTTTATCTTTGTAATCGTTTGGATTTAATCCCTTAATATGGAAAACATTAAAAGATTGTGGTATTTAATTAGCCAATTTGTAATACATCCTTTAATACTATAAATTAGGTGGTTTAATAATAATCTGGATAATGTGTTTGATAGCATGTTCATTAGTTCACATCTACATATAATTATAACGGTTATGCGTAATTGGCATGCTGTCCGGGTGGAGTTCTCTGAGCACGGCATTTCTGCCTGAACCCAGTGCACTCCTCCCGTGGGTAAGAGTAGATTGAAATAGAAGTGAGGAGATGGGGTGGAGGTGGGATGCTGATAAACTGTCAAGGAACAAAGGTGTGTTCTTCTGTTATTTATCTTGTCCTGAGTTGATTACTAATTGATCTCCACTTATGCTAATTGGGTTAATTATCTGCACCTGCTCCTCCCGAACTTTGTTAATTAAAATATCATTTAAAATGACATAACATTCAAACTTTTTTAATTTTTAACCTGTGTAATTTAAAAAGGTTTTTTTTTTTTTACAAATGTTTAGTAGAAATAGTTTTTACACAGGTACTTTTCAGCAATTTCCCAGCAAGATTTTTACAGTTATGGCTTACACAAGGGTGTCAACTTAATGTTGATATTTTTAACCCATCTTTGGAGATTTTAAAAAATATTCTTTAACTGTAGCAGAAGGAACCTTTTCTGTTGTTTGCTGTTGTTTATCAACCGAAGCCACTTCCTGGAGGATGATGTCATCCACAGGTTTTTGTTTGTTAAATGAATATTACTTAAAGGATAAGATTGTAAGATGGAATGTGAAATGAAGGATCACACACACACACACACACACACAGAGAGAGAGAAAGAGAGATAGAGAGAGAGGTGTTTTATAGGGATTTTGCTTAGACATGATTTTTATACTGTACAAACTATATTTTAATCTAATCTATCCCCTACCCCCAAACCTATAACCATCACAGAAAACTTTCAGCAATTTTACACTTTCAAAAAACATCATTCATTTGATTACTATGATAAGCTTTCCAAATGGAGACCAAAAAAAGATTCTATCCCATAACCTAACCCTAAACATAGGTACCAGCTCTCAGTGATATGTGTCGGGTCCCCGCTATGATAACAGTACCTTTCTCAAATATTTACAGAACAAGTGGAAACCCAGTGTGCCTGAATCTTTTTCTATTGCTGTTCTATTATATGATAGAAAGTTTAAGGCCTTCAAAAGCTGTACAGCAAACATCTAATTGGGTGCCTATTACACGTCAAACTAAGATTGCTGTGCGAATAAAAAGTAAGACTGTTAAAGTGGAGAAAAATCCTGGAATGTTTTCTTCAAAAACCTTAATTTTCTCTTTTCCCTACTTTTTTCGATGAAAGAAAGAAAGACATGGACATCTTGGATGACATGGGGGTGAGTAAATTATCAGCAAATGTTTTTTTTTTTCAAAAGTGAACTACTCCTAGTTAGCCCTTTTTTTAAACATCACTTAAAAATAAATCACTTCTAGTGAACGACATAATAACCACAATCAACCTGGATTTTTTGTTTCTAAATTAAACTTGGTTAGAAGACAGCTGCAGTGCAACAGTCCTCAATGAAACATCCACTGACCTTTACTATTTTGAGAGGATAGGTGAGGGTGTAGTAGCTCTTTTTAAAGATGTCTATCAATTTAAGCAAATATCATTTGGAATCACTTTGAATATTTGGGTGTTGTGTTAAACTTTATCATTATTTACAGGCCTCCAAAATACTCTCTAGCCTTTTCTGGGGACTGTTATCAACAATTACCTCAAGGTTTGACTGTTTTGCCTTTTTCCGTTTCATCATTCACATAATGCAGAAACCTATACGGCAAAATAAATCAAAACTGTTTTAAAAACTTGATCTGACTCAGCATGTACATGGTCCCACACACAATCGTGGACACACTCTAGATTTACTTATCAGTAAGGGTCTAAACATTTCATCGATTGTTATTATGTACTGTCTGATCATTTCTGTATTTTCTTTGATATATTAATCTCTCTTGCCCTTGAAGCTAGATCTGTGTCTGTCAAGAAACGATGCTTAAATGAGAACACTAGTGTACCAAATTTTATGAAGGCTATATCAAAAAGCACCTTAGAGAGACTCAACAGCAGTGCAAAATATGAAACGTCAATGCAGAAAAGCAGAGCGCATGATGTGGCGAAAGACAAAATTTATAGTCCATTAAATCATCTACAAAGACAGAATCCTTGCTTTTAATATGGAACTAGGCAAAGCTAGACAGACTTTCTTCTGGAATATTATAAACAGCAACTTAAACTACACACGCACTCTTTTTGCTACTGTAGAGAGACTGACAAACCCAAGTCACAATCCCAGAGAGATGCTTTCAGAAAGCAAGTGCAGTGAGTTTGCTTCCTTCTTCTCTGAGAAAATCAATAATATCAGAAAGGTAATCAGCACATACTTGAGTTGCGCTGGGGTCAGACATATCAGACAACAACCTGAGAAAGTAGTTACTATGTCTGATTTCGAAGAAATTGATGGCAAAATTTTGCAAGAAACCGTACACTCTCAGAAAAAAGGTACGAAAGCTGTCACTGGGGCTGTACCTTTTCAAAAGGTACACTTTTGTCCATTTTAGGTACTAATTTGTATGTTTTATGTGCTAATATACTGTATACATTTCATGTGCTAATATGTACATTTTTGGGGCTAATATGTACATTTCAGGTACCAATATGTACATTTTAAGTTTTAATATGTACATTTTAGGTGTTAATATGTACATTTTATGTGCTAACATATACATTTTCTGTGCTAATATGTACATTTTTGGTGCTAATATGTACATTTCAGGTGCTAATATGTATATTTCAGGTACTAATATGTACATTTTAAGTGTTGATATGTACATTTTAGGTGCTAATAGGTGCTAATATGTACATTTCAGGTACTAATATGTACAGTTTAAGTGTTGAGATGTTCATTTTAGGTGCTAATATGTACCATTACGGTACCAATATGCACCCTTAAGGTACAAAAGTGTACCTTTTGAAAAGGTACAGCCCCAGTGACAGCTTTTGTATCTTTTTTTTCTGAGAGTGTACCGCCCTTGATGCACTTCCCACATCTTTCTTCAAAAGTGTGTTAAACTGTTTTGAAGCAGATCTCCTAGAAGTGGTAAATGCCTCACTTCGCTCTGGGAGTTTTCCGAACTCCCTGAAAACTGCAGTTGTCAAGCCCCTCCTGAAAAAGAGCAATCTGGATAAGACCATATTAAGCAACTGTAGACCAATCTCAAATCTTCCTTTCATAGGCAAGATCTTTGAAAACGTTGTCTTCAATCAGCTAAATAAATTCTTAAGCTCAATTTTTTGACAAGGTTTTTATGCGAGTATAGCTGACCATAAATCTGAGTGGACATCCATGACTTGCGGAGTCCCTCAAGGCTCAATTCTTGTGCCACTCCTGTTCAAGCTGTATATGCTCCCAATTAGCCAAATAATGAGAAAGAACCAAATTGCTAACCACAGCTATGCAGATGACACACAGCTCTACTTAGCCAACGACTATAGCCCCATTGACTCCCTGTGCCAATGCATTGGTGAAGTGAATTGTTGGATGTGCCAAAACTTTCTTCAGCTTAACAAAGACAAAACTGAAGTCATTGCGTTTGGAAACAAACATGAAGTTCTCAAGGTGAATGCATACCTCGACTCTAGGGGTCAAACAACAAAAAAACAAGTCAGGAATCTTGGTGTGTCTCTAGAGTCAGACCTTATCAGTAGGCATGTCAAAGCAATAACTAAATCAGCATACTATCACCAGAAAAATATTGCAAGAATTAGATGCTTTGTTTCCAGTCAAGACTTAGAAAAAACTTGTGCATGCTTTTATCACCAGCAGGGTGGATTATTGTAATGGCCTCCTCATTGGCCTTCCCAAAAAGACCCTAAGACAGTTGCAGCTCATATATACAGAATGTAGCTGCCAGGATTCTGAGCAGGACCAGAAAATATGAGCATATCACACCAGTCCTCAGCTCTTTACACTGGTTCCCAGTTACATTTAGGATTGATTTTAGAGTATTATTGCTGGTATATAATCATTCAATGGCCTAGGACCTCAATATATTGCAGATATGCTCACTGAATATAAACCAAACAGATCACTCAGATCATTAGGATCCCATCAGCTAGAAATACCAAGGGTTCTTATTTGTTTTGATTTTAATGTATTCTAAGTAAAGCACTTTGAATTACCATTGTGTATGAAATGTCAGCCCATTCTCACCCCCAAGGCGTCACCTAACTGACGCCTTGGGAAGCATTTGGACATGCTTCAATATCTGACGCTTTAGGCGCCCTTTAGCGTCAGTAAGATGACGCCCTAGGATCGCGTGTACCCTACCCCCACCCCACACCTAAACCTAACCGCGTCCTCTAGCAGACGCTTTCCTTTAGCGTCAGTTAGATGACGCCGTAGGATCGCGTCATGTAAGTGACGCTAAAGGGCGCCTAAAACGTCAAATATTGAAGCATGGTCAAAGGTGACGCCTTGGGGTGAGAATGCGTTGGAAATGTGCTATATAAATACTTGTCTTAAGTGGCTTTCCTCATGGGGACAAAATAATATCTTTACAAGGACAAGGATATTGCCATCTTTATCTTTACCTTTTGTCTCCACAACCTACGTATATTATAACATATGTCTCCTACCTCAACCACACACACACAAACAATTAATCACAAATGTTAAGTTTGAAACATTTTGATTAAAAGGGGTGCAAAAACTGAAATATTTATTAGTAAATTGTTGGTTTTTCCTGCATGACAAAAATGGCAATATTCACATTGACTCAACATCAAATTAAAGTGTTTTTATTTAAACTCATGAACTTAATTTTACTATATTTCCATCTTTACAAACTGTGAATTTAGTATTTTACCTAATATACGATAAGGATATGAAAATATAGGCTACGTCTTGGGACGTCTTGTGACCATACGTCAAAATCCGCCTTTTTAGGGTACCCTTAAACATCGGTTCGATGACGTTATCGGATCCTAACCCTACCCCAGACCTAACCTACCCCGTCACCTAACCGACGTTAAAGGTAAAGCGTCAGTTGTATGACGGCCCGGGATCGTCATGTAACCGACGTTTCTAAAAAGGTTGATGTTGACGTATGGTCAAAAGACGTCCCAAGACGTCAGTTACATGACTTCTTGGGATGAGACTGTGTTAATCACAGAACATGCAGTATAATGGATGTATTATGATGACACCTAGTGCATTTGTAGAGGAGAACAAATAGAGGAGTACAGTTTTTTTTTTTTTTTTTTTTAAATATTTACTTAAAATTATGGTAAGTTATACATAATATTTTTGAGTAGTTAAGGCTCAATTTCTGTCATGGAATCTAAAATACTTCATGTAAAATTCCCTAAATTATTTAGTCTATGACAAAATGAATTTAATATTTTTAGTGAAATGTGTTTTTTTTATTTTAAGTTGCTCTAAAATGTGAATTAGAGTGAATGGAAATAACCTACTTAAATTAGACTTTGAGTTATATTGTATTAGAAGACTATTTACTGCTATCACAGCACAGAATCAAACTTGTTGTGCACAGTTATTGCAGCAAAGTTTTTTACTTTATGATCGAGGGAACATGTTTCAGTGTCATTACATGCAGTTATTCACAACCTAACCATAAGCCAATTTACAAAATGTAAACTCTTTCAAATGTCAAACTTCCTCTCCATTTCCAGCTATGTGCAAAGCATGCTGGGAACTAATAATGGTGTCTCTAAATAAAACTGCATAATTGAGCTACCGTAATTCTCTTAAAATAAATAGGTAGCCATTTTCCTTAATTTTATCGGCTTAATCGGTTCCTCGATTCAAGCCTCAAAATTATGTTTCCTTAAAATAATTAGGAATATGTATCTCTTGATTTCACCCATGATTCGTTTTTACAGTGATATGTCAGACATTTAGACATGCTGCTCAAGTGATTTTCTGACGCATGTTCTGATGCCATGAACAATCTTTATTATATATATATATATATATTACAAATGCAAAGAATAATTTCCTTAAAACCTTAAGAGTGTGAAGCAATAGCACAATTTGCATAGAGTCAATGTTTCAAATTTAAAAAACGGGTATTATTTGTTTATCCATTATTAAACATGTTTTGCACTGAAGTCTTGTTACGTTCAAACAGGGTAGGCCTATGTATTATTTAATAAAAGTTTTTCACTGTGAGAAATAAAACCATTCCCTGAGTGTCAATGTTCACATCTGATTTTTGTTCAATAAAAAAAAATCTTTTCTTTGCCCCACACTGACCATGTCACTATCTCAATCTCTTACTTGTACTTTAGTTTCAACCCTTACCTTGAGTTAATTTAGACTACGGCTGATCGTTTAATTGATGTACAGCGACACCTAGTGGCTATTTTCCAAAACACAACAAATCAAACACCATTTGTCATTAGAGTCTACATATAAGATTATTTTTGTTATTGCTTTGTTATCTTCTCAACTAATTTCATGGATTTTCTCCTCAACAGAAGAAGATATGACTTTGCCATCCACGATCTCCTCCACAATGACCTTCACTCTGCGCTGGACGTGAGGGTTATACTCTGTAAGGGTTCAAAAGACACATTTATTACTAGTCCCTCATTTCAGCTTCATGTTGACTGAATGAAGGGACCAACATAAAATATTTAATTTCACTCACCTTCCTCTTCCTTTATCTCCATTGTTGTGGTCACTGTGTCTGTCTCTGTCATGGAGGTTTTTGTCACGGAAGTTTGAGTCATGGAAGACTCAGACGTGCTTATGATGGTCCTACAGAACACAACGACACACTCTGGGTCTCAGCTGATACAGTACATAAGCTCAACAACTGAATTGACACATCAAGTCACATACACCTGAACAGAGCAAATTTAAATAAATCTGTCCTACGTTTGAGCTTCTCCTCCCAGCAGCCTCCTGTATTCAGCGATCTCCATCTCCAGCCTCATCTTGATGTCCAGCAGCAGATTGTACTCGGAAGCCTGTTGTCGGATGTTGGCATTGAGTCTCTGTAGCTCCTCCTGCAGGCGGTCTATTTGCAATTGCAGCTGACTCAGCTGGGCAGCATGGCGTATGCCCACATCAGCCAAACTCTGCTCCAGGTTTTGTTTCTGGAGAAAATGATTGAACATCACAATAGGAGATTAAATACTCAAGGGAAATGGCATATTATAAACCATGTTAAGTGTTTGAAATGTTTTTTAAAGCTACTTTTATTGATTAGGATATGGAGAGAGAGAGGACAGGAAATGATTCGGAGTAATAGCACAATTGTGATTGTCATAATGCTTTTATGTCGCTCAACAAACAAGAAATGAACACTGAGCAACTCACATTTTAGACACAATATATTGCCACAGCAGAATGAACAATTTTGAATCTCCTGGCAACACAAGCCAATGGATTTACCTACTGTTTTTGAACAGATTGAGTGAATGAATAATTCAATGACTCACTCATTCAAAAAAAAAAGGTCCAAAAGCTTTCAGAAAAAAAGGTACAAAAGCTGTCACTGGGGCTGTACCCTTTCAAAAGATACACTTTTGTACCCAAAGGCTGCATATTGGTACCTTAATGGTACATATTAGCACCTAAAATGTACATATTAGCACCTAATACGTACATATTAGCACCTGAAATGTACATATTAGCACCTGAAATGTACATATTAGCACATGAAATGGACATATTAGCACCTGAAATGGACATATTAGCACATGAAATGGACATATTCACACCTAAAATGTACATATTAGCACCTGAAATGGACATATTAGCACCTAAATGGACAAAAGTTTACCTTTTGAAAAGGTACAGCCACAGTGACAGCTTTTGTACCTTTTTTCTGAGAGTGCACGTCTAGTAGATTCTACTTTTGGTTTGAAACTTACGCCTCGCCTCATGAGATATTCATCAGAAGCCCACTTTTAAATCTTAAGTCATCCTGGTACTTTTGCCAACTGTTTTATGAATACTATGAATTCAAATATACTGCTTGTCTCACACACTCTTTTCTGCCTATGTTGTAGGGAAGTCCTAAGTAGGCAGATCATTCCTACGGTTTGGTGGATTTTGGACTGAACAGGTTTGTTGATAAAACTTTAAATTCATCTATTTTAGGTCAACACATTAGTCTACATTCTATGAAGGTTTTTCACCCTGTTACATGAAATTTTACAATGGTTACAACGGTGAATGGACGTTTTGGGTGGACATTTTATTAACCCCATTATTAGCTTGAAAGGAATAACAGGCTAGCAGAAGATTTACAATAAGGAAGAATTTTAATAGATATAAAATATATTTGAAACACTAACAAATATTGTCATCCAGTAAATTGATATGGATATGAAGAGTTCAGATGCAAAAGCCTCTAAATGCCATTTGAAATTTTCTTCTTTAATGATGATTTTTATCAAACTTGTATATTCAAGTTCAGTAATTTCACTTAAATAACAATTAATAGGTAATTATCATTGCTATTTAAGTAAAATCACTGAACTTAAATATACAAGCTTGACAAAAATCATCATTAAAGAAGAAAATTTCAAATGGCATTTAGAGGCTTTTGCATCTGAACTCTTCATATACAGTATATTTTTTTACACTATTAGATAAGTTTTCTAAAAACGAGGAAAACAGAGAAAAGTTTATGACTGAGTCTTACGTTGTTGCTTTGTTACCTCCAAGGAAATGATGTCACCACTAGTATAGCCAGTCATGGGATTTGGGGCATATGCTCAAGAATTTAAAGGCCAAATAGCACCAATGTAACAGGGTGGACTGGAGTTTGATGGACATAAACTAATTTTATGGATTTACAGATTTAAAAAAAAAGGTAATCAATTTTGTGTTTACATTTTATACAAAGAGAATACTAAACATTTATTTCAATATTTACCTTTATTTTTAACCTTTATTTCAAAGTGAGTTTGAGAAAAAATGATTGGGACAAGTTTTTATTATTATTACTAATCATTATGAATTTGTGTTAATTATGATCATCAGACACATGATCATCTATGCATAAAAATCATGTGGAAGGAAAGTTGATTAACATTTTATGTAAAATATGCAGTATTGTTTAATGGGGACATGAAATTCTACAAACTGTAGGATTGAACGAGGGCTGTCCAGACACAGGGAGTCACTTGTTTCTTTCCGGAATTAATCAGTGTTTTTGTAATCATTTGAACGATTCAATGAATCATTCATAAAATGGTCAATTAAATGTCTGGATTTCACTCACAAAATTAGGTCCAGTCACATGAGTAAAATTTGGGCAAAATGTAATGGCTAGAAAAAGTCAAAAGGTCAGTGTAGCAATGTATAAAAAAAAACTCACACAGAAGTTGCTTTTTACGCTTTTCCAGATAAAAATGCAGCAAAAATGCGCAGTCACATTTAAAGTGCTGTCAGTCGGAGCCGGGAACACTTCCCACAAATCCTGATGTACTTGTTACATCATATGCAGGTTGGTGTCTACGCTAATATTAATGAACTCAGCCTTTCCTAAGGTTTACTGCAGTCCGCCGGATCCAGGCCGTATCCGGATCTGATGAAGGACCTGCGCCCGTACACGGCAACAACACAGTCCTGAAGTGCCAACTACTGTAGTCTCTCACCTGTGAAGTCCTCCCTCCCTCCCTTCCCTTCCCATCCCTTAACCTCTGTACAGATAAAACGTTGTCGGGATAATTCCAGTTGATGTGGCTACGCGGAATCGATAACAAATTCTGTATTATACATTTTTCAAAGCTTGTACCTTTGAACCTATTTCACGGTCTGCGGTCTCAAGCCACAATGCACTGTTGTTGTGCAAATGAGCAGCCGGATCGCATTTAGGGTTTTCTGTTAGAACGGTGTCGTGTTAGCGGCCCCTAAGTTAATAATTAATGATCGTTGCGACGGAAGTGAATAAATCAAAACTAACTTTAGCTGGAAAATAACTTTATTCTAGAGCTGCTGTAAAGCCAAAACAATATCTGTTACTTGATTGTCCTATTATCACTGTAAATCTGCTTTAAAACAACCTCCATTTCGTTAAAAGCGCTAACAAAATGAAGGTGACTTGACTTGACATAGGCCTACTGATCTACACGATCGGGAATTTTGTATCAGGGCAAAAGACAGAGATTTTGCATCTGGTTAGTCAATTCGCAGCGTTGACCATTAGAAAGCTGTTTGATTTGATACGGACAAGTGGAGTGATACAAATAGTGAGTAGTCACAGTGCTGCTGGACTGTTATCAGGGCTTGGAATGCTGAACGCTGCTCAGCCAATCACATTCGAAGACCAGAACTAACTGTTGTATCATGAAAACTAAGCAGATATCTTCGTTTAACTTCTGCCAAGAGAAAGGTCAGAAAGAGCAAGAGTAAAGTTATACCATTGTGAGAACCCCCTGTAGTTCTATCTCCAGGCTCTGGAATGTTCTCTTCACATTAGTGAGCTCAGTCTGAGATGTCTTGACTTCAGTATAGCTGGTGGTCACCTGAGTCTGCAACACCTCCGTCTAAATATTGAAACCCAGAAAGTAGGAATACATGACAAAAAAAAAGGTAGTTCTGGTCAGTTGGACTCTGAATATTGCAATATTTTGAATATTTTGACCCAATGCAAACTCATGAGACAATGTAACTACATTAGAATTGGTGGCGAATTTGAATTGATACAATTCGAGTCATATGAAAATGTATAATCTGCATGAATATTAGCATAAAGGTCCACCCGTAACCTCACTTCCACTCCAGATTGTGCGAAAACATTTGAATGCAAGCATATAAAAACATTAAAACTTCGACTAATTTGCCAATAGGTCTGAATTGCCATGAGAGTGTGTTGGATAATCTTAGGCAATCTAACAGACTGAATTAAAATACCTTTGCTTTAGCAGTTCCTGCCCATACAATTTACTAAGCCAGACAAAAACAAAATATGTCAACAGGTTTGACAGCTGAAAGAGTTTAACGATTACTTGAATATGGCAATCACATTCCTACTGACACAATCATTTGTTCTAAAGAATACCATCAGACAGTTGGCATCTCAATCATTATAGGGGGATTATTTCTTTTTAAAGCAACGAGACAATGAATTACATTCCACTCAATGAATTACATTCCTCTCTTTTTGAAATCCTTTAAGAAAGTTCACCCGGCTCTGCTCGGTCTATATTGTTTTCTTTCAGAGGAAGACTTGTGTTACTGGCTCACCTTGCTCTGGAACCATCTTTCAGCCTCCCTGCGATTTTTCTCAATAAGCATCTCATACTGAGCTCTCATCTCCTGCAGCTCCTTATCAAGATCTGACTGAGCAGCACAGTCCATCTCCACGTTCACAGAGCCGCTTTGCCTCTCTCGCAACAAATGAAGATCCTGTGGAGAAAGAAGAGGAGGGAAAGAGCGGTTAGTCTTCCAAAAATCACATTTGATCCTTTTTGTGAAGTAATTCAAGACCAAATGATTGCAGTGAAATGGTAAGGTGACCTCCTCGTGGCTCTTCTTCATGTACAGCAACTCCTCTTTCAGTCCAGTTAGCTGGTTCTCCAGGTCTCCAATGGACAGCTTCATCTCTCCCAGAATCCCTCGCAGTCGAGCCGAATCTGCTTCCACAACTGAACGCAAGTTCAGTTCAGTCTCATACCTGCCACAGCCAAGGAGGAAAATTATCATATGCTAGTTTAAGATCATATCCAAGAATGCAACATAGTGTTGGCCCAGATCCGGCCCACATCTGGTACATGTGGATTCAGTTTCACTTTATTTTGTTGGCCCCTTTAACAAAATCTGTTGACTATAAGTAACGTTGCACGTACATGTTTACTAACTTTGATTAGTGTTAGTAGAGTATTAGCAGACTAGTAGGGTTAGCGTTACAATAAGTTGAAATGTATTTGTAAAGTTACTAATAGTCAGTAGAATGTCTGTCGGAGGGCCATCACAATAAAGAGTTTGCAGATATTAAGCAGACAGTCCACTAATACTCTAATGAGAGTTAGTTGACATAGTTGCAAAGTTACTAATAGCTACAATGCAAAATGTTCAAAATAAAGTGTTACCATGGGTTCCATACGTATCTGGACCGATACTATGTTGCTGTCCGTTATACTATTTCAACCAACAGTAAACATTCAATACTAGATGCAAAATTGGTTTACACATCACATACTTCAAGTGGAAATCTTCAGAGGTGAGCTTGGTGTTGCCCAGCTTCAGACGGAGCTTTGCATTCTCCATAAAACGGTCGTGAATCTTTCAAGGACAAATGAGAATGTGTGGTTGATCTAGGGATGTTACTGTAAGGTGATGATACACAGGGCAACTTTTTGAGCAATGTTGCCATCAACGGGCAACCAGATGAAACACAGTGCCCACGGCCGATTTAAATGATCCAGATAGAAATGTATTGTCCATTTTTAATGGGAAAGTGCCCAAGCAACAATTGCACAAGATTGTCAAGCAACATTGCTCAAAGAGTTGCCTTGTGTATCATCACCTTTAGTCTTTCAATGAGCATAATAACTACACTCTAAAAAATGCTGGGTTGTTTCAATCCAAATTTGGGTCAAATATGGACAAACCCAAATGTTGAGTTAAAAATGCAATAAAAAAAATTACAGTTGAATTTGAAAGTTGAAGTTGGGTTAAAATGTTAAATTACATTTTTAACCCAACATTTGGGTTTGTCCATATTTGACCCAGCATTGTTTAGAGTGTAACTATCTGAATGAATTAAAAAAGAGAAAAAAATGACTTGAAATGAAACTAGATTGTAGGTTTTGTTAACAGCTAGACAATGATGTTAAACAGCTCTAAACAGAACTCATGTTGTATTTGTGATATTTGAAACACAAAACATGGCATAATGGCATAAGTTGAGGGTTCATCTGCCATTATGGTTATTTCAGTTATTTACAACAGCTCTACCTGTGTGCTGAGCTCAGAAATGGTTGTCAAATAACCACTCATGTTTTTGCTCTCCATCGGACTCTTGTTGTCATAAAACTCCTTAATTTGCAGCTCGAGTTTCTTGTTGGCCTGCTCTAATGAGCGCACCTAAAACACAAAACATGCACAATAATTAAAGTCAAAGATATTAGACAAAGCCCAAAACACACCACCTTGGTTACACTTTATTTCGATAGTCACTTTAGACGTTCTACTAATTATAATTATAACTTTTCAACTACATATCAAGTAACTCTCATTACAGTATTAGTTTATTAGATTTTCTTTAGACTGTTAGGTTATGGTTAGGTGGGTTAGGAGAATAAGTTTGCTTGTAGTCGCCAAGTTACTTATAGTCAGCAGCCAAACGCTCTATCAAAACAAACATCTAACGTTAGATACTATAGCCTAATACAACAATGAGCGACTTCTTTATTATTTCTTTTAACATCTATATGGCAACTTTGACGACTGGTATGCTGTAGGTCGACTCTCCGATGCTGGACTGGAGAGCCGTCAAATAATGTCGGTGACAGGCCATCGATTCGAGAGCAGTCTGCGGGCAGCTCCGTCTCTCCGTGAGAGACGAAGCGGAGCAACGTACTGTCTGCATCAAGTGCCCATCATGGGCAGCAGTAATGCCAGCTTTTGTGGATCCTCCTGACTGGCCGACTTTTTCAAATTGCACTATAAATGGAAACATTGAAATTAATTGTAAATAAAAAAGCTAGCATGTAGACAAATGACCCTCTCTTTGATCTGATTAATTTATTGCCCTATAAGCGCAAATCGCAGGTGCTCAGAAGTAATTGTTTTGGGATTTTTTTTTTTTTTTTTAAATTTTTGTTTGATTAATTGTTTTATGTGTATTATTATTTATCTTTTACAAATATGTGTTTTATAATGCATTCCTCAGGATTCTTTGTAGAAAAAGATCAGATTCAATTGTCTTCATGTAATTTCTGTTACATTTTCAAGTTAACCAATATAAATATGTTACCCGCTCCAAGTAAGATGCCAGTCGGTCATTGAGGATCTGCATTGTCTGCTTTTCGTTGGGATACAGCTTGACCTCGTTAACAGCCGTCGTCAAGGATGAAGTGGACAAAGATCTGGAGAGGCGGGCTCCATAGCCCCCAGCGCTGCCATAGTTTTGAGCACCAAAAGACAAATTGACCCCTGAACTCCCCAATCCATTCATGACCAGTCCACCAGAGGAACCATGGCCGGCTGACCCGAAAACACTCCGAGTGGTGAACGTCTTACTACTGCGACGGACCGACATGGCTAATTCGGAAGATCTGTGGATGGATGTCTGCCAATGTTGAAATTAACTAACTAATTTCCACCAAAGACTGACTTATATAGCCCTGCTGCATCCAATGGTGTCAGGTTTCCAGTTCCAGTGAATAGGTGGACCCGCCTGAGCCCGGATTCTTATTAAAACCATTGACTTCAAAAACCTGCTATCACACCCTTGACCTTCAAAACTATGTAAAATGATTTGTGGCTTAAAGAGATTACATCTTTCTTCAACTGCTGTACTATTGTGTAAACTTGTATTGGTCATGTGCCAGTTATAAGTATTAACAGTGTTTTTTCTTCTTTTAAAAGCAACCATTAATTATACATATATGTGACAGTATTAAAGAATATAACTCTTAAAGCAATATTCTTTTTTGTTTATTTTGTGTATTCACCACAACATTCATCAGGTTTGCTTTTCCGCTCTTCTGACAAACATTGTTCTTGCGCTCAAAATGTCATGTTCCTGAACTATAATAACCATTAATTATCATGATGAATGGATGTATGGTAAAAACACATCTCTTCAGTACATTTTTTTCTCCATCAGTAGCCTAATACCAGATCACCGTCTCTAAAAATGTTGTCGTAACTTGTAATTACACAGATTGTCTGGTATGTTTGACAGTAATGGGGATACATATGTTGACATTTCTTAAGAAATCAATCATCATGTCAAGCTATTCTGACTGTCAGAACAAATTCCTGGCCCGACCCATTCTGATGAAAATATTTCACTCAGTGTTTTCACTTTTAATTGCATGTACATAGTTCCTTTTGGCAGATTTCTTTTGAGAAAGAAAATAATTTTGTCTAATTAACTTTAACAGTTTCCAAGGTAAAATGTATTGTTGATATGCATTATTAATCATAATTCATATTAACAATACAATTGTTGTACAATACAACAATACAGAAACTCGCCCTGATGTTGTTGTTTTTTCATTTATATATATATATATATATATATATATATATATATATATATAATACAATGAAAGTCTGTGAAAACCAAACATTTTTGGTTACCAACATTCTTCGAAAAATCCACAGAAAGAAAATCATACAAGCTTGGAATGACATGAAGGTGAGTAAATGATGACAGAATTGTCATTTTTAAAATTCCTTTTTTAGTTATTCTTTTTTAAAAGAGTTTCATCCTTGCTATGAAGCTGTTTTATTTATTACGATATAGGGATACTTGTATCATCAGCCTGACATTCTTACTTTATATCCCCCCAAAAATATCAAAATAACATATCAAAATTACCTTTAAATCAGAAATTTAAAAAAAAATGCTTATCATAGAGTGGGTGCATTTAAGTAATTCTATGTGTGTACGGAACATGAGTTTATAGATCACATCATTGTCCCATTATGTCATCAAAGCTAATACTGAAGATATTGAAAAAGTGGAATACTAGTAATAAAGAAGGATACAACACATCATCTGATGTCATATACCTCAATATAGGCTATGCTTTTAAAGATGAATTGGCAATTATTTGTTCACCTCAGACACATGATAGCAGAGGATTGTGATCTTGGGTAAAATCTTTAGGTACATACATCTAATGTTCCTGAGAGGAAGCAACAGACTCCTCTCCAGCAATAAAATCAAAAGCACTGCATCACAGCCTCTCACAGTCAGTTCATTTGAATCAATACCATCGTTTTATAAAAAATAAAAAAAACAATAAAAAAATTGATGGTAAATCATATAATATTACATTAGTACAAAAAATTTGATGACAACTTGGGTGCTGACATGAATAAAAAAAATCCATTGCTAATTCTTTTTCACAGGCCACGTACACGTTAATGTTGTTTCCCATTAGTTAAGTGCCGTGACTTTCCTGATCATATGGTTTTGTAATGTTTGCTATGTTGAATAGAACAAAAACTATTGAATTTCCCATGTCATGTTCTGTTTACTGTCATTTCTGACGTATTTAGCTTAAGCATGCTCCTCCTCTTGAACAATAATTATCCAAATCCATTGATTACCGCTTATGTTTTTTACCTGCAAATTAAATATAAGGGGCCTGACCAGATATTTTGTATTACAAGGTTTTAATCTTACACTCTGTTAAAACGTCTGGCTCAGCACTATTCAGGTAAATCAGTTTTTACTTCAATATCCATCTGAAGATAGTAGCCTGAATCTGTTTGGAATATGATATTTGGTTTCTAGCTCGTTAGCTGGAATAAGTTTGTTCTTTTCTGATCTAAGTTGGTCTGATCTATTTTCTGGCACACCATCTTGGATCTACAATTTAAACAAGCAACCAGTCCAATATCACTTCAGTTGGCTTTAGGGACATTGTGACTGGCTAATAACTAGCCTGAACCAGCTATAAACCATCTACCGTGTTCAAAATTTGTTTTATACTAACATGGATTTCCAGCAGAAATGGGTCGTTTTTATTTAACTTTATTTTTATTTACACTGCTTTTAAATTATTGTAATAATTCTTCACAGATATGATGGCCAAGTGCATTGTATTGACCGCTATAGCGATGCTGGCAGTGGCGTGTGTAGCTTCTCCTCTGTCCAAAAACAAACCTGCGGACACAAAGGAAATGGCAGGACTTCCGGAGAGACCACCTGAGACACCTGAGAGACTGCAGGCCCTTGTGAGGCGTTCACTGCAGCTGTCGGAGGATCAGCGCGAACTCATGTCCCGGCAGCTCTTACAGGCACTATCAGGTGCGTGTCTCTGAAGATGAAAAAACATGAGAAGAAACAAAGCCTCGCTCTTACTTGCTCTTCTTCGTGTTTTGGGCAGAAATCATCCAGCGAGAGGACTGCGTTACAGATTACCAAGGCTGGGTTGATTTTGGGCGCCGAAGTGCAAACTGAGACTGTATGCAAAGCAGTAAAAACTCTGTACTGTGATCTGTCAATAAATATATTTGCAACTATATGTGTTTGTGTCATCAGATTGCGAATTAATTTGAAAAATGATGTACACTCACTCACGTAGATAGATAGATAGATAGATAGATAGATAGATAGATAGATAGATAGATAGATAGATAGATAGATAGATAGATAGATAGATAGATAGATAGATAGATAGATAGAGTAAAACTCTATCGAGTAGAGCAGCATAGAGTAAAAAAGTTTTTTATAAAAATAAATAAGTATAAAAATAAAAATATGAACCTATATCCTCATATACACATACACATTCAAATACAAAACATACAGGCATATACGCACACACCCACGCAAGTCTCAAGTGTTACTACAAACTTCTAAAGAAGAGTATACTAAAGTTCACCAAAAATCTCAAACGCTTGAAATGACTTAAGTGTTTGGTTGCATAAGTCATGATTAGATCATGTAGTAACACTAGTTAGTTCCAATGATCTTTACAGATCCAAATAATTAGTAATTCCCATAGAAGTATGAAGTACGACTCTCATCTGTGGGCTATTACTTACTAATTGGCTAATCAAAGGAAATAGAGTTTTTTAGTTAAGAGTAGTTACTAGATTGTTAAAGGGATAGTTCACTTTGAAATTAATTTTTGTTTTAGCTTACCTCAAGGGCATCCAAGTTGTACAGTAGGTGTCCATGTTTCCACAGTATTTTCAATTTTGACATTTTTCGAGACATACAAAATGTGGGTCAAACATATCCTTATTATGTATAAGATAAACCTTATTTAATTAAGGCCTTAAACAAAACAAAACAAAAACATTGACTTTGGGACCATAAAGGCTAACTTGCTTCCAGGTTTTGGCCTACAAAAATATGTCATCCCTGCAGCTCTCTATTTTTCACTGTGCTTTTTTCAGACCATTTTAGGACACTTTTTATACTCTCTTTACTATCTCAAAATGTAGGTTATTTCAATTTATGTGATTATGTACATGGGGTGGCAGTGGCCCAGTGGTTCATGTAGGTTGTCTACAAACCAGAAGGCTAGTGGTTCAATCCCTGGTTCCACCTGACCAAGTGTCGAGTTGTCCTTGAGCAAGACACCTAACCCCAGCTGCTCCTGACGAGCTGGATGGCGCCTTGCATGGCTGACGTCATCGGTGTATGAATGGGTGAATGTGAGGCAAATTGTAAAGCACTTTGGTGGCCAAATTGTAGTGCTTTTGGTGGTGGGTCTGTGTGAAAGTGCTATATAAATGCATTCCATTTAAAATGAACAAAAAACAGAAAAACAGGTCAGTTCATAAACATACAGACATGTTTCAAAAAACACTGATATCTTTATTGCCATGTACACAATATCATATCAGTGCCCAAAAAAGTTACTTTAGATATAGTGAACTCAGTGGCTTCAATTCATTGTGAGACTAAACCATGTTCTAGTGTAAAAATACAACCATTACTCAACCTTTTTCCTTCTTTAAATTAATAATTCTTTAACACAAAATTCATTTTCATTTTTTTTAAAAACAACTCTATACATATTCTACAAAATTATTACCAGGCATTGTGTTTTTTAAAGTGGTATTTCAGGTAGATATATATATATATATATATATATATATATACTACTTTTTAAATAACAATTTTGTCTAAGACACTAGATCAGTAAATACTACACTGCATTATGTCCCTCTGAAAATCTCAAATGCATAGAAGGCTTTCCACATACATATATATTCCCATGTTTCTTTTCATTTGGCTGACCAACTCTAGTGGACATAATGATGAAATACGTTGATGGAAAGACAGGTTGTTGAAGTGAAAATAAAAGCTATGTTAAATGGACAATGCACCCAAGTGATCTTGTATCCAGTGATATAAATTCCCAAGACGACTCTATATTGTAATTACCTGATTGTGTATTTACTATGTTATGGCTCTAGAGCACTTAATTCAAGCAGAACTGCACCATTGACTTTATTACTGCATCCCTGATTCTGACAAAACACAATCATATGCATTACAAACTTTACAATTGGGTGAAAATGTGTCTGTGACATTAAAGTTACATTACATACAGTACATACGTGTGTGTGTGTGTGTGTGTGTGTGTGTGTGTGTGTGTGTGTACCATAACAAGAGGTGTTCTTGCATTAAAGCACAGTGAAAATAAAGCACAAGATCACTTCTATTTGCTCAACAAGTCTGTATAATGTTCCCTAAATTGACCACAGAAATACAGCTTCTCATTTATACAGTGTTCAGACTGCAGGCACGGTACATAACCTCACATAATGTACCCTGCATTCCCAAGAAAAAAGGGGTCCAAAAAAAGGGAAAACTTATTTCTCAGGAAACAGAACGCACTACTGACATTGATGCTTGGTTGGCAGCAAGCAAAAAAGGAGGCCACATAGTGCATTTTTCTGTAGTGTTGCTACAATTTCATAACAATAAAACTGTGATTTCAAGACTGATGGTGACAATGTCATGAAAAAATAGACAACATGTTAAAAAGTCAACAAATGTGCAGCTATTCTCTTCTGAAGAGTGTTCAAAACACCCAATGACAATGATACAAAAGATGTGTTTGACTTCTTAATGAAATATTTTGAGGTGCAGTTCATAATTCAAATTCCTAGTGACGCATACATTAAAAAGAAAATTTGATATGTCATTCAACTGGTATGGCTTCTGGAACGCCCCATAACAAATGGGGGAAGTTTAGCTGCATGCCAAAATGAGTGTGATGCACAAAATGGCACCGTTATTGATGAACAGCGTGAACAGATCTGTGCGTTTCATGGGGGACTATTGTATGGGTCTGGTTTTTCTGTTCGATAATAATCCATCAATCCTCTGGCAACCACTTTGTACAGGCCCAGGCTTCTGAGCTTTTCCACAAGGTTGACGCTGAAAATGTTTTTCTGCCGTTCCTTTTCTCTTTTTACTTCACTTGTATCAAAGGCTTGTTGTCTTTCCTCTGAGGATGCGGTGAGGGAGTGAATGAGAGGAGGGCGAGGATAGGCTGCGGCTGAGATGCCATGCTCGGATACAAGTTGGAGCAGTCCGAGGGAGGAGGACGGGTGGAGGTGTGATGTGGACCCAGAGACGCACTCGAGGCCTGATGACTTCCTCAATTGCTCACAGCTCCCACAAGCGGACGCACTGCGGGGCCGAAGGCTGGGGAGAGAACAAGGAAGAACAATGTCAGATGCTCCATGGGAAACTTTAGTCAGCTACACTAAACCACACCATGCTTAGGAATAAATGGATGTGAAGATGAGATTTGAACAAGTTGGTTAAAGGATAATTCCGGTATTTAACACCTTGAGTCTATTTTGTAGTTTGTTTTGAATGAAATAGAGTGGTGGAAACGTAGAAATTTTGACAATTGTTCCTGTCTCGACTTTTTGACTATTTTAGAATCGCCTGTGAGAGCTTTAGACTGGTTGTCTATGGGCATGCACAAACATGTCCTTAAAACAACCCTTAACGTTCATTTTCAAAACTGTGCAACTCACCGAGGGGTTGGTGGTGTTCGTTGATGATTAAAAACAAATATATCGGCGCAATGTATGCTTTCGATCCGTTTAGTTTGTTATAGTGGAACTATTTTTTCAGATACCTCACAACCGCGTTTAAACTTCCGCTCGATATTTGAGTCTGAAGCGTTAGCACACTCCCGACCACTTGATGGCGACAACCAGGACGCGGTACGTAACACGGTGTCTAGCGCACCGTAAAAAAAGTTGCTCTGCTCACGCTAGCCTTCTGGTAGTACCCCAGAGTGCACTCTGGACGATGGGGCGGGGCGACACTTTTGGGCGGAGCGACACGTGTCGCCCCGCCCACCTTAACGTTTATTGGTTTATAATAAAGATGATCTTATTGGTGCAGAGAAGTGTGACGCTATTACAGATTATTGGTGCAGAGAAGTGTGACGCTTCGGGCCGGCTGGGAATGCGGAAGAACACAACAGACGAATAAACTTGTTGATTTGGCGGACATTAATACGATTCCACATTATTCCATTGAAGTAGAAATACAAAGAGAATAGAAATAATGGTCTAATTCACAATCACTCCCTCAACAGCTGTAGTAAGTTAGATGGTCCGTTACCTCTGTATTACTCACTGTTTTTTTGTAAGTTAATGACATCTCGCTCTCTATCTATAGATAGATAGCGAGAGAGAGAGAGAGAGAGAGAGAGAGCAAACTATAGCGGACATGTCAACAGTCTCACCTGATAGTAACCACGAGTTTCCGTAATCCTACGAACATTTTTTTTAAACTACATTTACGGCTGTTAAACTTCACTGATCATAGCTCCAAAAAGCCATGGTAATCACAAATTAACTATGGTAATTAATTATAGTATTTGTGCGTTTACATAAATGTAATTAATAATGGTTGTACTATAATAAACCTATAAGGGAGTTTCTATACATGCTCTTAAGAACACAACAAAACAAAGACTTTGTCACTTTTTCTTTATTATAGACTCCAAACTGCACTTATACATCAGCAGAATGTAATTTATGCAAACCTTAAAGAACCAAGGTACTTTACCATATGCACAATTAGTGAAACCTATGTTTTTGCCATAGCTTTTCAATAGAACACTATACAGGTGAAACTCGAAAAATTTTAATATCGTGCAAAAGTTATAATTTTGATGAACATCAAATTCAAAATCTCACAAAATCAGAATATTACAAAAATGTAAGCCCTCTGAAAATTATATATAATCATGCCATATGCATATAGTTATTTATACTAAATATATTAGTTTCACTTTTTAATTTGAATTACTGAACATGAACTTTTGCACAATATTCTAATTTTTCAAGTTTGACCTTTAAGTTTACCTTTTAGTTGCATCAATTACTACATCAAAACCAGTTCATCTCTCAATTCCCATCTACAAGTTTTGAGTTTTACAGAAATTCATTTCCTGCAGCAAAAAAACAGTCCTGCGAGCAAAATCCTGTACAAAGATCTTCGCAGTAAAAGCCCAGCAGTTCCCCTAGTCTTCCTCTTCCCCTGTACCCTGGTGGATAGGACTTAAAAAAAGCTCCAAGCATTCCCTGAAGCTGTAGATCCGGCGAAACTCATCACAGTAGTCCGGAGAATTTTTTTTCCAGTTGACCACACCTTAAAATGTAAAGACAAAATACAGAAAAGATATAAGTGTGGAGATTCAAGTTTAAATGTCACATACCACACATTTCAATCCAAGAAATGTACATTGAACAGAAAAAAAACATCTTACAGTCTAGCCAGGCAAAGTGTGCTGCTTTCTGGAAAATTTCATTTGTGACCACATCCCTAAACCATCTGCATACCAGTGAAAGCGTCAAATATGCAGAATCACCAGTTGCTATTATTTCATGGGGAAGCTGTTGAAACAAAAAACATTGTTATTTATACTTGTATATAAATGTTGTTGAAAAAAATATAAACCTTGGTTCAGACAAACCTGATATATTGTTGTCAAAACTGCATGCTCTGAATAAAATAATAAATAAAGAGATACATATTCTCTTATAACGATAATATTAAAATAATATCGCTCCAACACACATTAGCCGCTTTCCCCACTGTCAGGCCAGTGTGGGCCAGGGCTTTCAAGGGTCGGGCGGTGTTAATAGCCTTGGACCTGTATCACCGAGCACAAAATCACACTGTGTTTCCACCGTTAGGAGAGAAGCTCTGCAGCGCTTCACTAAAGCCCTCCCTTAACATGCCTGTCTTGAACAATGACAAATAACTCCATTGTTTCACCAACAAATGGAAGTTTTACCAGAACACTATTCAAAGAAATTGCTTAATGAATGTATGTGCACAATAAATTACCTGAATCTCTCTGTCTGAATCTCCCCGAAGACATTGCCTTTTGTAAGGTTGAGTGCTAAGAAAAACAAATGACAAGAGGTAGGCATGTATATTGGTAGATGTAGTACATAAACTAATGTTTAATGTAGGAACATGCAAACAGCTACATGCATTTGCAGAGTGAAGTTGTCCAGTATGAGAGCACACCACCACCTCCTGATCAGGGGCATGTCATCCTGAATTTTTAAAATAATAATAATAAACAATTATGCATGTCTGTTTATTTAACGTGAAATATGTAATGAGGTAATGACATAACTCTGTAAAATCAAATCGGAGCCCCAAAGCCATGTATAGAGTGTACTGTTACAATTCACAAAGTGCAAGAAAATGAGCAGGGTATAACTTACAATAATTAACTACAATAACAATTAAAATTTAACCTACCATCAGTATGTAACAACATGTTTAAAGTTCAGTCTTTACTACTGCACTTTAATGTGACTAATGTTTTAAGATCACTATGCATACTAACTTTTATACAGTATATTATATTAGGGTTGCAGCAGTATGACAGTTTCATGCTTAAAAGAGTTATATCTCACACATTTGATTATTTACAGTACTGTACTATTGCTCTATATCAAATCTTAAATCCCGAGATCAATTTTTTAGCCTATGCTATTTTCAGTAGTTGCCCAACTAAACACTATTTATTGCATCCTTTCCATCCACAGTTTACGGATGTAAACTGTGTAATGTAAACTGTGATGAGCTTTGTATCTAGTCAAAAATAAAGCAAAAAGTCTCAAATTATGTTACTTTTATCACACAATTCAAACAGTAAATGCAGTTTTGAAAATCAAGGCTATGCGGTGTGACAGCAGAGGTGGGCAGAATATCCAAAAGCTGTACTAAAGTAAAAGGACTTATAGAAATAATTAAGTAATAATATTTATTGTTATTGGAGTAGGAGTAAAAAATGATGCAATGGCAAAATATTTTTAAAAATATAATATATTTAAAAATGACTCACATTTGATTGAGCAGGACCATATACCATTAAACCACGATAATTTCTGAAACTGCTTTTGTACTGTGAAAATCTCATACCACTGCAACCCTAAGAGGTACAAGTTTACAAGTCGGTTACCTGTAGAACTCTTGACATTTCCACACTTAAGTTCAGATTCAGGTGTAACTGCTGGCTTGTTCCTATTATCCATTTGGTTTTTGGTCTTCGTGTTTGGAAGAGATCCTTATAAAGCAATAAAGATATTACCAGATAGAACAGATTACTCTACATGGAGAGGATTATGCCAAACAAATATGTGATACTCTGTTTTTGTCAAGAAGTCAAACCTCTGTTTGAAGAAGCGGAAGTTGTCGATGTGGGATCTTGTCATTTTGCTGTATGACAAAACATCTCCACTTTCAATGCAGGGCTCTCTCTAATGCAGGATTCAGCTCCAAACCTCTGTGCTACCGAGCTGCAGGTGCTTGCTCGTGCTGTACGCTCAGACCCACTACACAATCAACAATTATTCATAAAAAAATGAGAAATTATTAATTCATTCAAACTTTAACAATAAAGTAATTTATTGCTCTCGATTTAAAACAAACATAATTAACATAAATAAACATAGCTTTAAAAAAAAAAACTAAACATATTGCTATTGTATAACAGAGCTCTCAAAGTTCTTCAAGATTCTTTATTCATGACATTCTTTCAGAAGGAAACTATTCCAGATTTGATTCACGAACATCATGGTACATTTTTAAATATGTTTATATAAAACTACACAACCATTTTTACTCACCATTTGGAATCGCAATCAACGTGGAGTGTCGTTCGTTCGTTAATGCTGCCACCGTTGCCTTTTATCGCAAACTGCCCCCTAGGGGGTCGGAGGAAAATGGCAAAGGCGGGAACAGGAAAATAGGGGCGGGGCGACACGTGTCGCTCCACCCAAAAGTGTCGCCCCACCCCATCGTCCAGAGTGCACTCTGGGGTTACTCGCCTTCTGAGAGACGGAGAACCGAGCGAAAAGACTACAACCAAATGTAAACAGACAACTTTCCTTTCATGGTTGCTAGCGCAGTAATATCAACGAGCACCGAGTCCTCCAGCAGACATCAATGCGATTTAAAACAATTAAAAATAAAACACGACAGAAACGGTATTTCGCTACGCTACTTGTTTCAGAACATCAACGAACACCACCAACCACTCGGTGAGTTGCACAGTTTTGAAAATGAACGTTAAGGGTTGTTTTAAGGACATTTTAAGGTTGTTTTGTGCATGCCCATAGACAGCCAGTCTAAAGCTGTCACAGGCGATTCTAATTAATTGTCAAAAAGTCGAGACAGGACCCATTGTCAAAATTTCTAAGTCCACCACTCTATTTCATTCAAAACAAACTACAAAATAGACTCAAGGTGTTAAATTATCCGGAATTATCCTTTAACAGGTTCAACAGCATTTAGAAGAAGATTTGACATGCACAGTCTAGTATTAGTAAGTCATTCTCAAAAAAATATTTCAGTCATGATAAGGATTTGAAATATTCAAGAAACCAATGACATTTTAATGATATGGTAAAATCTGAAAAAAAAAAAAAATTGGTGGCTAGCTACCAATTTATTTAAATTAATAAATATTTTTTCCCAGGTGAAGCATTGCTGAAAGTTTAAAGAAAAACAAAGCAAATTGCAGAGTTAATATTCAAACAAGAGCAAAAAATTATAATAATGCAAACAATTAAGAAAAAATGTCAATTTTTATGTCAATGTTAAAAACTAGTGTTTTTAAGGTACAAAAATGTTTAGGACTTTCAAAGTCAGAAAGTTATATTGTTCTATGGGGCCCATAAAGGGACATGGTGAAGGAACAAAAATATGAGATGGGAGGAAAAAGACTTGTCTATGTTTTTGGGTTCTCCCGAGAAACTTTGCATTCACTAACAAAAAAGAAAAAAAACAAAACAAAAAAACATCTTTGCAAGCAAACGCAATCCCATTTTTCTCCTATCTCATATTTTTTCCATTACCGTGTCCCTTTAGGGGCTCCATACTGTGGCTCCAAATGTGAAAAAGGTGATTTACCCATGATGTTGAAAATTATTAATATACATTTAAATGTTTTTTTTTTTCCCACTTGGTCCTGAATGTTATTAATGTAATGTATTTTATTAGAAAATGATTTAAGGAATGATTTAATGAATTCAAATTTGTATAATTTTTCACTGGCGTAACAATCCTTTAAAAAAAATAAACAAGGATTTCACAAATAAAATCGACTCAAATAAAATAAGTGAAACTTTACAAAAAGGTCTCATTTGTTAACATTAATTAATGCATTAACTAATATGAACTGACCGTGATCAATGTATTTTTACAACATTTATTAATCTTTGTAAATGTTAGTTAATAAGATGCTCACCATGCAATAACATATGTTAACAGATACAACATTCGATCTTAAAAAATGTACCGGTAAATGTTAAGATTAATAATAGCTAAGAATAATAAATGCTGTAGAAGTATTCTTTATTGTTAGTTCATTTAACTTATGAAACCTTGAACTAAAATAGTCCAGATTAGTAATGTCAACTGTATTTCATAACTTCAGTGTTTTTTGAGAATGACATTAGTACATTCATTTTCCTTAATAAAACATGATCTTTGCAGAAAAGCGTTATGTTAAAACAGATGTGCGATGCATGAGACATAACAGCACTCATACCTAAACCTACTGCATATCTGAACAGGAGAGAAGACGGAATCAATCAAAACAAAACGTCATGAATCTGTTATGCTACGATGTTTTTTAGCACATGAATGAAACCTAAGGTTAGAGAGAAAGAAAGTTAGTGAATGGATTTCACAATTGCACGGATGATCCTAGTAAAGGGATCGAAAAGATCATGCCTGACACGTCTTACTTTACGGAGGATGGTATTATAACTGTACAAAGAGCCGGTTCCAGCGTTTCCTGTTACAGAGGGAAGGAGGGAAAATAAGCAGGAAAACTAAAATAAAGTCCTAAAAACTAAAAATTATTTATGATTGTGAAATTTGACACAGACATCACAAATATTCCGCTGTGAGTGCCTCGTTTTGTTTTTAAATGTAACAATTTAACCAATTTTCTAGTTTTATATTAGTGGTGGGCATAGATTACATTTTTTAAATCTAGATTAATCTCACTGTAATCTTGGAAGTGATCTAGATTAATCTAGATTAAAATGGCTCATTTGAATTCTGCCGAAGGCATTCAGAATATGTATGCTACACAAATAAATAACTTTCCAGGTAGTTTGTAAGATGGGCAGGGGCGGAGCTAGACTCTCAGTACAATGGGGGCAGAGCTTCATCGTGAAGTCTTTTTAAAATTAAAACGTGGAAAAAATGTAATAATGTGTCACTTCTTGATGAAGTAAGCTTATGTTAAATATAACACAAAAACTATCTCATTCTTTTCCTTTTAATGCCCCCCATTTATATTTTCTCTCCATTTTCGCAATTATACTCTACAATATACATTCACACCTCACTGTACTCCTGAGGCAAGTAGCCCTGCCTTATATGCTGTGTTTCGGTTGATTTATGACTAAGACGAGCTTCAGTTCACGCGTCGGCGACTCTGTCGCGATTATCTATTGTCTGCAATATTTATTTCTTATTTATTAAATAATGAAACACTGATTAAAATTAAGGCACAATTAATACAAAACCAAATTCACCTTAATGAAAGGATTTGTGCTTTATGTTTGATGTTAAATTTTTAAAGCAGTCTTTCAGTGGCGCTTTCAGAGTGGTCAAGACCGTAACAGGAACTGTCACGTAACATTGTTTTTCCCTCATAAATGCGTACACGAAAAATAAGACAAAATTAATATTTTATGTTCTGTGGAGAGCCAACCCTTTTTCATCCGGTGGGTAGTTTTACTTTTTGTACTTTTGCCACCTAAAAGTATTTTTTTGTGTGTCACATCCGTTACGGATGTGTATTTCCCTCATATTAAATATAAATCGCATAGACTGATAATTTACTAATATCTGGATAAACAGATGTTTCAATATATTGGTATTAAATGCCACTTACAGTGCAATTCGGCTAGGTAGGCCTATACATCTGCGCTAAAATATCAAGGTGAAAGTCATCATAGCTTGCGTAGTATAGACCCAGCTCCCAACCCAACTTTGAGAATAGATTAATTGAGATATTTTTTTATCGCCCTATAAGAGTCTCACGTTAACGCAGCACGATAACGAACCACCACTATTTTATACGAATGTCCGTTAAAAGCAAGAGCAGGAGAATTTTGATGGATGAGTGACACAGTCCTATAATAAGCACTGTGTGAATCATGTCTTACCTGGTGGAGAAGGAGGAGAGGAAGACAGAGGGATGGAGGATCTGACAGCTAGTGGTCGGGTGTGTGGGGGAGGTCTGAGGGACGCTAGGTCTGGATGAACTGACTGCAAGTTTATGTGAGAAAACACAAACACACGCTAAATCTCAGCTATGCAAGACAGCACTATAGCAAAAACAGGGTGGGATTGCTATGAACTAAAGCATGGGGGACAGGATCAATTTGGTCATTTAAAAATACATGCATACTGAAATCTAAACCCTTTTTAAAATTAAATGTGTTGCTGTACAGTAGGTGACGCGGTTCTTACCCACAGTGCCGTGCAGGAGATTGGGAAATTTGGACAGATCAGGCTCATCCTCCTCGAGGTCGTTGAGGCTGTAGACATGCTGAAAATCCCCATCCAGCTCTCTGAAGTCTTTGGTGAGGACACCGGGCCGTGGGAGCAGGATACCCCCCAGATTGGGCTTGGCCAGCTGCTGCCACTGGTGCAGAGTCACTGAGCCTGTGGGCAGTGGAAAGATTAAGAAAATGGAAAAAAAAGTAAGAAAATTTCAAATTAAAAACCTCTCTGAAGACTTTGCAGAACATTTGTTATAATGGCACTAAACGATCACTAAACTTTTGCCATTTGCAATTCACTCTGCTAGTATTATACATTTATTAGTAGAAATTCTTCATTTTATATTTTAAAAATAGAATATAATCGCCTAATATTTTAAAGCCAGACAAATATTTTTCCATTCTCGCTTTTCTTTTTTTTTTTTTTCATACTTATCTAGATCTGGAAATTGCTCGAATCAAATTACATACTTTTCAAAAACTGGGAAAGAACTCTGTATTTTAATAAAGAAGATGCTTATAAGTTTCACTGCTTAATAATATTTGAAAATCTACCTCATCAAAATCATGTGGGGCAACCAACATGCAGAAACATGATGGGGAAAAACATCAAACTGGAAATTATATTAAACAGAGGATCCCTGCATCAAATGATATCATACAGAGGATCCCTGTGTTTGAGTCAATAAATCTTATTTTAAGAATCCCCTAATTTGATAATGGCAAGATTAATTTTGGTTGTATAATTGTGCAACTCCTCAAAAATGTAAAGATATATATATATATGCGTTTTTTTATTTTATTTTTTATTTTTTTAAAGTACAATGAACTGAAGAAATTCAGCTGAACAACAGCCGAAATGCCTAATTTTTCCTGTTTATCACTGTAAAGCTGCTTTGAAACCATCTGTACTGTATAAATATACCTGTAAATAAAGGTGACTTGACTTTTTGGCTTTCCAAACCACAAAATCAGGGGTTGATCTAAATGTTTAGCTTTCGTGACTACTTGTGTGCGTATCTACTGACCCTCCAGCGGCTTGACTATCTGCAGCCGTTCGGGCAGGTACGAGCGGGAGGAGCCTGTGCCTGACGAATGCGTGGAGGTGCCAGAGTAGTTAGTTCCTGTGGATGCAACGCTGCCATTGGGCGTCAGGAAGCCGCTGGACCCGCCGCCACTGCCGCTGCTTCCACTCTGCAGGGCGCGCAGTTTCCTTTCTCGCTCCACCTCGAAGAACGGACGCTCTGACGTGTGGCTCTCCTGGCGCTCTGAGAGAGACCGTAGCGCTTCCTCTAAATCCTGCCCACCGGGCGTACCTGGCTGGCCCAAACGCTTCAACTCCAGCAACCTATGCATGAAATAAGTTCGAATTCATTAATAATTGGTTCATTCTTAAAAGTGAATTTTTGTGAAAAATTTAAGAGAAACTAATTGTAGCAGACACTGACCCATGATCCTGAGTGTGTGTTGGAGACGAGTGCTTATCCTCCAGGTTGACGCTAACATTGTCTGATTCATAATAACTGGTCCGTGGTGTACTGACTCGACTAGAGCGCAATGATGCAGGGCTCGAACCCGCAACCTGGGGAGAGAGATTCTGGGAACGTAGCCGAGCCGCATGATTGACCACTTTCACCGTCTCAAACACCCGCAATGGATGATTCCTGCACAGCAAATTCAAGAGAATCTCATCATATTGTTTCAGTCCATGGTTATTTTACAACATATATATATATACATCATGTACACTACACATTAGGCACTGAATAAACAGAATTTGTTTTTGTTTCCCAAAAAATATATCTACACGTTAAAACAAAAATATGTATTATTTGAGATGCAAAATGATCTGAGATAATAAATAAAGCATATAGATAATAATAAAGCAACCTTTTTTAAGATTTATGCTAAGATTTGAAAATAGTGGAATGAGTGGAATCAATAAAATGTAATAAAACTATTAAAAATGCTCTCCTGATCAAAAGTTTGTTTTTTTTTAATCTTACGTTTTTTTAAATCTTTAATCTCTTTTTTAATCTTATTTAATCTTTTAATCAGCCTTGCTCACCGAGACTGCATTATTTGAAAAAAGATACAGTGAAACAATAATATTGTGAAATATTATTAAGCTTTAAATGAACGTTTTCTATTTTAATTTGATGTATTATATAACACACATACTGAATATTATATAAACACAAACTTTAATGTTAGATGCAATTAAACGTGATTAATCAATTCGACAGCACTAATTTTAATACATTTTAAAACACACTTTTTAAAATGTAAAAGAAAATTAATATTTCTTATTATCAATGTTGAAAAGAGTTGTGCTGAGAAATATTTATGTTACATTACATTATTATTTTTAAACCGTGATAGATTATTTTCTATTTGAAAAGCGAGTTAAAAAGATTTTTTGGAACATTATAATTCTCTACTGTCCCTTTTGATCAACAACAACATTGCATATTCTTCTGAAAGTCTTACACACTTAATATTTTATTAATATTTATAAAATTATGTCTTGTTTAACAGATATTTAGATATTAAAAACGAATCAAAACCGCTGATTTTCAATATATGAACAGCTGTTACATGTACTCAGGTGACTAACTTGTACTCAGTGGGTGCTGGGCTGTCTAGGCCCTTCCGGAAGGTTCCTTCAATCTCAGCAGCAAGTGAATCCATTGGGAAAACCGCTGCCAGGGTGCTATAGCGCTGCACAGTGCTGTTGGGCAGACTCTTATTGCGCAGGTTTTTAATGTCCTCTCTGGCTTCATGGAGCATGTCCTCACTTTCCGAGTACCTCTCCTGAAGTTCCTTCAGCTGCCACCAGAGGGAGACAGAACATAATAAATCGACCAGAACATAATAAAGCCACTTCTTGAAAACAATAAAAGGGAGTAGAATGCTGTGTGAACACAGTGATATTGATATTGTGAGAATTATACCTCTGTTTTAAGCTGCGCCTGGGATTCCCGGGAGGCATTCAGATGTTGCGTTAACTCCTCATTCTCAGCAGTGAGCTGAATTTGGAAGCAAATTTGATTTATTTATATAAATGTATTCTCTAACTGGTGTTAAAGATTAAATAGAGTTTGCGTGTCTAACCCCTTTGCAGCGCTGCTCCAGGTCGACAATCTGTCCCAGCAGGGCACTAATCTCCTCTTGTTGTCTTAGCGAATCTTCCACCTTCCGGGCCAACTCATCTGACAGAGATACGGCCCGCTTATTCGCTGACGCTGGTGAGAGAGGGAAGAAGAGGAAACTTTAGTTTTTAGTTAACTTACTTGAGATATCGAACGATGAGATGGTCATTGTGGGTAATTTACTCACTGAGTTCGTCCACACACACCATCATAAGCCGTTGCTCTTGTTCTTCGTAACTGTTGGTCTCAAATGTTAACTCATTAGCCTAAAAGAAAGTGTAACAGGTGTGAAAACATGTTTCTAACTGTAGCACAACTTTGATATTTTTTGGTGAATGTATGTACGGTAATACGTGTTAGAACACACCTCTGTGCGCAATTTGAAGTTCTCCTCTTCCAAACCCTTGAGTTTCTGTTGCAGAAAGTCGTAATTGACGTAATTGCTGAGAGATGTAGACGAATCATTCCGTATAAGCCTGAAGGAGGACACACTTATCAGAATAAAGTCATTGAGCACTCTGTCTCTGTGTGTGTCTGTGTGTGTTTGACTCACAGTGTTTCTGAGGCATGCTCTATATCTTCAGTGCTGGCATAAAAGTGCAGGAGATCGTCTCTCATGGAGAGCTCATGACGCAGCTGAGAAATCTGTAAGAACAGACCCAGAATCAGTGTTAAATTCCATGTACCACAAAACACTAAGTGCATTGTATCTATTATATTATTCCTAAATTAGGAAGTACACTGCTTTTAAACTATATATATATATATATATATATTAAAATGCTGCTTTAGACAAAATAATACTTACTGGTATACAACTGTTTAAAGGACCATTTTATATTTTCATTCAAAAATTTACATATTATCAGTATTTGTGTAGTACACTGCTTCTAAACTATATATATATATATAGTTTAAATATAAATTAAAATGCTTCTTTAGACAAAATAATACTAATACCTGTTTAAAAAAACATTTTCATTAAAAAATATTATCAGTATTTGTGCACTCTCACTTCATTTAAAACCTGATTGTATATATTCTTTCATTTGACCAAACTATTTTATTTTTTTTTGAAAATTTTTGAACACAACTCTTGCCAGACCTGTAAAGTTCTTAAAAAGACCAAAAAAACACCATAAATGTGTCATAAAAAGATGATGATCAGCAAATTATATATAGTCACACTATATTATGCTTGGCACACATATGTACAGAAAGAGGAGTAAATGCAATACAATCATTTACAGTTGAAAGTGAAAGTTGAAGCTGGGTTAAAATGAAATTACACTTTTAACCCAACATTTGGGTTTGTCCATATTTGACCCAAATTTGGGTTCAAACAACCCAGCATTGTTTAGAGTGCACAAGCTTACATATTTGGGGGCAATGGGAAAGAAATGAAAGATTTAAATGTACGTATGCAATATGCCTTTAAAACAAGTTGAAAAATACAATATTTTAGCAATAATAACCTCTTCCTGGGCAATTTCCAGCTGTTCGTCCAGTAGTTTGTTGCGTTCAGTCAAGGCTTTATTCTGCTTGAGCAGCGATTGGCCAATCCGGGCTGCCAATTCCAGATCCCGCTCTTTCTGCGGATGAAGACAAGCATGTGCGGGACTTTATTATATCATCACGGAAATACTGCAATTGTGACTATTGTGACTGTGAAGCAAACCTCTCACCTCCTCAAGCAGATGTGTAACTGCCTCAATGTCATGATACGTCTTTGTGATTTGACCAACTCTCTCTGAACACAGCACTGCAGAGGAAAAAAAGATATTGAGAGAGTATGAATGTGAGAAAGACACATAGGGTTGGCTGATGTGCTCATGATAATTGACCAGAAACAATGTAATAAAGATGATAGATTTCAGAATAATGTCACTACAGTATGTGTGTCAGAAAACACCTCAAATGGATGTTCAAATGGATTAAACACTGCTTATAAATGTGTGATCTATGTGGAACTGTCAATGTGACCCAACCTCGACGGGACAGGTAACAGAGACGTCTAAGCAGTCAAGAACAAGAGCCTCTTAGCCTGATCCTCATTAAGGATTCATTCTCGTTTTCATCTCTACTTATAAATCTACTGATCAGGCCTGCGTTACAAACATCTTTCCAGACCACTGGTTCCCCACTAGGCATACCTTTTCAAAGGATTTTCATTTTTCTTTTATGAAATCTTAAAATATAATATAATTAATAAAATATAAATGAAAAATATAAAATATCTTACAGATTTTTTTAATGTAAAACACAATGAACATTTCAAATATAATTCTTTATAAATACATATATAAATATAACAAATATTGTAATATTATTAAAATATACATATTAGATATTTATTTAATATTACAATCTAATATTTTTATTGTTGTTTTTTAAAGGAAAGTAAACCAGCAAGATTTATATATTTGCTAAAAGATATTCATTATAAAATGAGTTATAAGGAACACAAATAGCCAGTTTCCATCCAAATTGCTCAAAACTGGAATATCGCATAACACATTTGCAGATGGTTTTCATCACATGTGTTGAAGAGAACAAAATCGTCACTTCCTGGGACATTGGTGCAAAATATCTGTAATAAAAATGGAAGTGGCTGCAATCAGGAAGCCACTGTTTTGTTTTGTTTTTGTTTTTTTTTTTGTTTTTTTCCACAAATGTTGTGCATCTTTGCATATCCATACTTCGTTTTTTTTTTTAATCTGATTAAAAAAAATGCACAAAAAAAAAATAGTTGATGGAAACATAGCTAATTGTACTTGATGTAACTGTCAGTATACGTGTCCAAAAAACACTTCCCCACATGAGTCACATTCCCTGGACACAGATCCAAGGCAGGATTTTTGGGTGCTGCTCTTAAATATAGACACTGCTTACTTTTATTTATTTATTTTTTAAATAATAAATCCAACCATAAGTGCAATATATTCTGCTGTTTTCTTTCAGACAGGTATTTTCATTTGGTTGGGTCTTGTTTTTCCTTGAGGCATAATCAAATTTCAACTGGAATGAGACGTGTTTGACTTTGCTAAAATAAGAGCTTGGCAGCGCTTCCCAACTCTGCAAACGAAGACTTGGCTCAGAAGAGTCCACATTAATAAAGCTTTAACCTTCTACACCAGGGACAGTGAAAAGCACTGCAGAAACTGTGTGATAGCAAGTCAAATAACAAAGATCTGCTGTGGCTTGCAGCAGATAGTGTTGCAGACAACAGGGAAAACAATGCTAAATGTAAATAATTATATGCAATTGACCACATCAATGAACAGAGTTTGGAAAGCAAATCAAATAGCCCAAAAAACCCTTGAAAAATCTTTTGTTTTTGACTATGCATCTAATGAAAGTCTAGTGTTTTGAATTATTAAATAAATGAAAATACAACTTTGACGTAATTAAATATGTGGTTACTTGGAATGACAATAATCAAGATTTGTGCAATCACAATGTGTTTTGGATGGGAATAGCATGAAACCACTGAAAGTCAAGACATTTAGAAACTTAAACTAACTATTTTTGTTCATGCGATGACCAATTTTCGTATTGTTTCAGAAGCAGTTCAGCGCAAGAGCGAATGTAATGATTATTGTCAGCATGTGTCCTTTCATTCAGTCCTCCACAAGCTCTGGCCAGTGACGGAGCCGCTGCTAAATCTGCTCACCTGGCCTAAAAAGAGGTTCAGGTCTGCTGTGATTTACGTCAATGACAGAATTAAGAACATTAAGGACAGTAAGACAGTAGTCTGTACTATGTGACACTGAACTGAGCTTCTGTGGGCAGGATAAAGTGAATGGACAGATTAAAGTGATTTAGCCCTTGTGAAATGACAGCAATGGACCCTACACCCTTCAAAGTATAAATCAGGAAATTGTGATTAAATGTTTTGCTATGATAAAACACAGACTTATTTACAGACTTCAGAGTTCTGTAAATGGGATGTACAATTTTAGCACAATACATACAAATATAGACCTCAAATGTCTTTAAAACACACTTTTAAAAAAGTTGGTAGCACACATTAAACAATTATCTGCAAGCCAATTTATCCATCTACACTTATAGTGTAGAGATGCTTATCAACGAGGTCAAAACTCCATAACCTTGTCCATCACTATGAAAAACGAGGCAATATCACACAAGGACAAAGACACTGTAACCACATATTTGAGGTGAAACAACACTGACATCTTCAGAGAAGCGCAAACCAATTCTTCTGCAGATGATAATGAGGATTTATTGACATGCTGCGCATGCTGATCAATACCATCTTTAGCAAATAAAGACCTTCACGATTCACATGGTGATGATGACTGCTGTCTCCCACTATTTGTCTCTTTATCATTCTCTGTTACCTTGTACCAGCTCCCTGCACAGTCCCTCAGTGTCGGGTTCCTCTTCGTCCTCTGGTTCTTCATCGTCTTCATCGTGGCTTGTGCTGCTGTCTCTCTCGCTCTCATCCATTCCCGAACTGCTCCACACCTCAATTTCTGCACTCATCCTTTGATATGATCTGTCTCCTCTGCAATGCGGTATGTCTCTCTCGCTCTCTCTCTCTCTCTCACCACAGTCTGTGCCAGGCTGATTTAAGACACGTTAAACAATCCGTCTGTGTTTCTTGCGACTGCGAGTCACCACGGCTGTCCCCTAGGCTTTCACTGATGCACCTCTACGCATGCTGATGTTGTTATTGAATCTGCTGTGAGTGTGTGTCCCTGCAGCTCATGCCTGATGGCAGCTCAGACTCACCTGGCTGCTCTGAGAACAGGAGGACACCAACTCTGAGAGGAGGGGTGGACGGCTGGTGGAAACTTAGAGGAGTACATGAAAGACCAGAGGATTTGTGCATGTTTTTGCAGGCATTTGGAGTCTTGGAGTATTGCATCATGTTTATTTGTGAGAGATTTTTGCAGATTTGATTTGAAACAGCTTGTGTTATCGCACAGATGGAACACCCTCCCCTGTTCGAACACAATATGGTACCTTCCAGATTAATGCCATAATACTGCAGCACAACAGACGGACATTCCCACACTCGCAGGATACATCAGTGCTGTTATTTTTAACTAAAAGAAAAACTATTCAAAATATTGAGTTTTTGGTAAGTGAAATAAAGCTGAAATAAAATAAAATAAAAATATTAAATGAAAAACCTTAAAACAAAAATTAGAAATGTTGCCTTCACAATAAAGTGTTCCAGACTTGCTCCAAATCTGTAAGAGTTTCATTCTTATGTTGACACAAAAGACGATATTTTGAAGAATTTTGGTAACCAGACAGTTGACCATATAGCCATTGATTTCCATAGCAGGACAAAAAATACAATGGAAGCTAATGGGGTGTATCAACTGGTTACCAACATTCATCAAAATATCTTATTTGTGTGTTCAGCAGAAGAAATAAATTTAAAAAGATTTGGATCAACATGAGGGTGAGCATTTTTGGGTGAACAATCCCTTTAAGCTCTGTAGAAATATTTTAAAATAATAATAAAAAATAACAAAAGCACATACAAATTAAAACTAAAAATACACAAATAAAAAGGTTTAAATATAAAAAGGTTTAAATATAAAAATTAAAAATATGAATAAACACAATATACGGTAATAGTATATAAATAATTATAATAAAATGACATAGACAAATGATTTTTAGTCTATGAGTCCAAAACCTCCATTTATGATTAAAGCTGTCAATCCCTCCACCCCAAAATTCATACCTAGGTACCACTGTTGAATGCCGAATGACAGTGGCGATGTGAAAACATGGTATCGAACACTGTATATCTTTTACTCTTTTTTCTTCAGACATGATGCTAAAATAATCTGGGCCAAAAGGGCTCTATCAAATATTAAACTACACCAGAGTACATTTTTCATTTTGGTCAGGTCACACCATCATCACCACATGGCATGATGCACTTAAAATCTGACCCAGAAAACACTGAGAGTGAGAGTTCAAAAAGACAACACTTTGAGGAAACTTTACCAAGATCACCACAGTGGGAAGAAATAACCATTTCCTATTTGTGCTACAGTATACCACAAGTTCATTTATAATTAATCAACCTGGTGCAACTAAACACGCAATAGTTTCCAGACCCGGCAAAGCCAAAAAGATTCTAATTTAAGTAATTTGGTCTACAACCGAATCAATTTTGCTTAGGGTGATGATGGCAAAAATAAAAAATAAATGAAAAATAAATAATTACTTCCTAGGTCAAATCTTATCAGATGTTAGTGAAACAAACTTGATAACACAAATATACATTTTCTAATTTTACATCACATTTGTCTGAGGCTAGATGCCTTTCTAGCTCAGAATGAAACGCAGGTGTCTAAGGTTACTAATTTATGCCAAGCCAATAATTTACAATCCCATAAATATCCGTATTCTGCCTTCAGTGAAATGATAACCATAGCAAATAAAAATACAAAATGGCAAATACAGTGAAACAAGAAAGAAAATCGAACATCTCTAATAGAATACAGGCTTAAAGTGAACGTGTTAAGATAATTAGGCTAGAAATAACAGCTGTGTTTGGGCTGCAGCCCACGTGAAGAGATCAGTACACTGCAGGCAGGTATGAGAACACATTTCCATGCCAAACGGATTAGAGCTAAATTAGCAGCAAGTCCATCAGAGCAATCTGTTTCCTTTTCCATCATTTTAAATCGGTAAAATAAACATTCAATGTAAAAAATAAAATAAAATTGCTGCCTTCCATTTTTAAGTACAATCGACTTAAATGTTTAAGTCATTTCAACTTACATTAAACTGACTTAAAAAAATAGTTGCATCTTGTATTTTGATTAGTTAAAGCAATGTGAAAACATATGTAACCGTATCGATCATATAATTTTATACAGTGTACAGTTCAAAACTTTGGGGTTGGTCAGATTTAGACTTCTCTGCTCGTCAAGGGCCGACTATTTATTTGATCAAAAATTTAGGAAAAATTTTGTTAAATATTATTTGTATTTAAAATAACTTTTTCCTATTTTAATATGTTTTAAAATCCCTTTCAATGGATCTCCAGCTGCGTTTGAGACGCGGTGGGAAGCCCATACCAACTATGCCATAGTGATCAATGCCCGTTCTGTGTGAAGTCCTTGCGCACACTAAGAAGCAAGCAACCTAGCCCCAGGAGAGGAGAGGTCTAGGTTATAAAACCTGACAAATGTGTGCAGAGAGGAACATCCTGTTGCATTACAAATGTCAAGAAGGGAAACACCCGAAATTAAAGCCATAGAGGCCACCATACTCCTCGTAGAATGGGCCCGCACAGCCATAGGTGAAGGCTGTCCGGCCGCTTCATAAGCCAATGAGATAGCCTCAATTATTCATTTGCTCATTACCTGTTTAGATGCAGGGCACCCTCTCTTGAGTGACCCAAATCAGACAAATAACTGCTCAGACTTACGCCACTGGGCAGCTCTGTGAACGTAGGCATCCAATGCCCGAAGTGGACATAACAGATTAAGTTGTTCCTGATCTGGGGTATTAAAAGGTGGAGGACAGAAGGCCTGCAACACTAATGGGCCCCCAACATTAGCTGGGACATTAGGAATATAACCCGGTCTCGGGTAAAGAAATGCTTTCACCATACCAGGTGCAAATTCCAGGCATGAAGAAATTTTTCTGAAATCTCTTCAATGGGCTCAAAGGGAGCCAAAGCCAGACCCTCAAGTACAATGGCCAAATCCCAAGTCGGTGCTCTAGAGTGCAGTGCGAGCGAACGCTGGACAAATATTGATCCTCGTCCTGCCTTTTATTTGGTCAATCTCCCTTTTTCTCTTTCTACTGTCCTCCAACAAAACCTTCAGCAAGTTCTCATCCCAAGGTGTCATATACTGACACTTTTGACAATGTGTTTACATCCAATGCACATGGCACCCTTTAGCATCAATATGATACTAGTGGTCTAACCCTAACCCATAACCAAAGAGTGTTATATTCATGCTAAAGGGTGTCATGTGCTTTGGATGTATACGCATTGTAAAAAGCATCAGTATATGACGCCTTGGGATGAGAATGCATTGAAAAAAGTCTTGTTGGGCTCGCACGTTAGAATTTGAGGAAAAATATTATAAAGTTTGAAAAAGTTACATAGCGCTGCTTTAATGCAATTTTATTTGTCTACCTCACAATACATAATGTTTCTTTTGTAACACTATAATGTCTTTACTGTCACTTTTCATAAATTGAGCGTGGCCTTGCTAAATAAAAGTATCAATTTCTTTATAACGTATTCATTTCATAAATTAAAAAAAAACTGACCCCAAACTTTAGAACAGTAGTGTATATCTGAGTCCAGCAGGTATTTGTTGTCATTCACAGATAATTTTGTGACGCTAAAAAAAAATTTAATAAATGCACTTTATATCACAACCATGAAACAAACTAATTTTTTTTTCAATCCCGTTAAATCTCAAAGAACGCCTGTCTGAGAATCCAAAATGTTAGTTTAGCGAATCTGAGCAGCAGATAGAAACTGCAGTGCTGGTGTAACTTCAGAGCGCCTGACAGTTTGCCAGGTCGTAGAGAGAGAAGTCCCTGAGAACAGCAGAATGTCTCATTATCCTTAAGTAGTAAGGAGCTAATCCTCTTGATGGCATTTGCATCTGTGCTCCAAGAGGAAGGGATGTGGCTGGGATTACAGTATTGCTTTGGCAGGGTCAACAGTGGCACTAGAGCCTGTAATTGGTACAGTAAGCTGACGTACAGCCATACATTTTAATACATCATTTAAGATATTATAACAACATGTTGTTTCCCAAATAAAATAACTATCTTTCATTTGTCATTGCAGTACAGCCAAAATGCATGACTTAAATCATCAATTGTGGTGACATACATGAGGTGAGTAAATGATGATGACATTTTATTTTTGGGAGAACTATTTCTTATTCCCTGTTTTCTTTTCACCCCCAAGTTTTCTTAAAAACTTTATAAGTGGTTGGATTTACCAAAAATGGAAATGAAGTAGGCAGTGCCAAAGTACGCAAGTTGCAAAGGGAAAACAATAGAAAAAAAACAATAGAAACCATTACAGAATTCCTAATGGTTTTAATGGTTATAAAGGGAAATGTATTGGTTTTAATGGAAACTGAAATGGTCCTAGTAGGTCTCTATTGGTAATTTGCTTTCTTCTATTGGTGGCATGTTTTGTCTTTTTTAAATTGAAACTGTGATGGTCCTAGTAAGTCTCTATTGGTAATTTGCTCTCTTCTATTGGTGGTATTTGTTTTCAATTGGATACCATTAAGGACCAATAGAACACCTTTGAAAATTATAGGTTACATGTTGGTATCTACTGGACACCATTATGAACCATTAGGACTCCAATAAATTTAGTGTTTCCTTTGGTTTGATAATAATGATTTAATGTAGGCTACACATGATTAAGAGGCTAGATACAGTTTTTAAAAACTGGTCATAGCCATTGGTCAAAACATTGGTCCCATGTGATTTCAGGTTTAACAGCTCCTGTCGGGAGTGATCAGATCAAAACCTGACCCACACACATAGGTTGTCCTAACCATTAAATATATTCAAATCATGACCAATACAAATTTGTAATGGAAACCATTAAATATGTTCAAATCATGACCAATACAAATTTGTAATGGAAACCATTAAATATGTTCAAATCATGACCAATACAAATTTGTAATGGAAACCATTAAATATGCTCAAATCATGACCAATACATGTTTGTAATGGAAACCATTACAAATCAGAACCAATACAAACTGTAATGGAAACCATTAATATCATTACCAATACAAATTTGTAATGGAAACCTATACAAACTAATACATCCTAATAGAATATGGCCCAAAACACACTACGTAATGGACACCATTTTGTAATGGTTTTAATGGTTAACGAATGATGGTTTGTACCATTTCTGTAATGGTTTCTATTGTTTTTTTCAGCAGGGCCGAACCACCAGAATTTTGAATGATAATGAAAACATGATGCTACATTCCATTCCTATCCTTTAAAGCAGGACGCTGATGCCCTTCCTAGTACATAACATCAAAATCAGTCAAATCATGTACTGTAACACGACTTTTGTAATATAGTCTCCGGCCAGACATGTGCAATACTAAAAAAAAGTCAAGTTAAAAGCATATTGAGCGGTGAAAGAAATGCTGTTCCGTAGGTGCAACACACAGAGAAGTATAGGCTTCGTTGGGCTTTGGGTGTTTGCTTAAATGTATATCAAAATGCCTGTCTTGGAGAGTTTTCACTTTAAAAAAGCCAGTTTTGTCTTGGCCGGTAAACAACAAAAGAAAATGAGAGGATCATTCACTGCTCTTCACTGAATAACTTTAATAAAAAATAAATGTACATTTAATTTAGAATAGCCAATATAAGACTATGCAGATGGCACTGCACTGGCAGTTGGCTATATTATGGGAGAAAGGTGTGGACTCACAGAAGTACTTGAGTGTCTCATCGATCTGCTCATGTGTAAGTCCAAGAGCGGCCTCTGGTGGCAGGAGAGGTGTGTGCAGCCAGTCGTCATGCTCATACCCATAAACATGGTCTGCCCGCAGAGTGTATTTGGGCAATTCTTCTGTAAGCAAGCTGACGATCTCCACCTCTGGCAGATCCACACTGGAACACAGATCTGTGAGATGAACAGAAAGACAACCATTTACTTTCACAAATCTTAATAAGTTTATCTGAAAATATCGAATTCGTTATTTAAGGTAAATGTACGTTACATCATTTAGAAGATTGTATTCGTTGATGGAAAGAAAAAAATTGGCTACAGATTGCGAAATTTCATTAAAATTACAGTGCAGATATGAAAACATCTGAGCTGCAACAGAGGCCAAAACAACTCTCTTCAAGTCAAAAAAGAGCAAGAGTTATATATTATTAGTCAATCAAAAATATTAGGTGTACATTACTGATACCGGCTTACATGTGACATATGAAACATATGACTGAGGTGTTTCAATCAAGAAGCTGATTTAAAAATCATATTTGAGTGTTAATAGCTATCATAAATCTACAGCAAACACTCTTGAGCTTTCAGAATAGTCCATAATTAGAAAGCAGCACACATAGGTACTTCCTTAGCCACTATGGTTGGTTTGTACCACCTTTCCTCCTTTTGTCGGCATTTTTCCTGCCTTTGTCTGATTTGATGCTCAAGATTTCTTATCATTAGCAACATTGAAAACGTTGTGCTGCTTAATTTTCTTTTTTTCCATGATTCTTTAATGTAAAGAAAGTTCGAAAGAACAGCATTTGTTTGAAATAGAAATGTTTCGTAACATTATAAATAGCTTTACTATCACTTTTGATCAATTTCATGGGTCCTTGCTGAATAAAAGTATTGTTCCCCAAACACTTAAAGGGATACTATACTTTTTTTTTGCAATAGGCTCATTTTACAACTCCCCCAATGTTAAACAGTTGAGTTTTACCGTTTTCGAATTCATTCAATTCAAGAATATCAGTAACCAGACAGTTTCTGGTCTCATTGACTACCATAGTATATATTTTTTCATACTATGTATGGAAGTCAATGAGACCTGAAATCTTGTTACTGATATTCTTCTAAATATCAGAAAATCGGCTGAATGGATTCGAAAACGGTAACTGTTTAACTCTGGGGGAGTTGTAAAATGAGCCTATTTTAAAAAACAGTGGAGTATCCCTTTAAATGGTAGTGTATCTGCTAAACGTAGACTAGCATATCGTTGGCACTACAGCAAACAGATGCAACCTGAAAACAATCGCACACCAACAAAACCCCTTCCTGTACCTGTGAGAGTTGAGACATCATGGAAGCCTTGTGCTGGCAGTGGATCCTCCCTCAAGTTCCCAGGAGTGAGGCCGATCTCCTGGGTGAGGGTCTCGCATCCCTCTCCCTGCTCTCCATGGAGGGCGAGGGGCCCTGTGGGCTCCAGTGAGGGCTGAGGGGGGCGCGCAGGAGGTGAACAGTGAGACAGTGTGACAGACCTGCTGGAGTTCAGGGTGCTTGAGGTCTTTAACAGACTGTTGTGCTGCCTCTCCTGGATCAGAGAATGGGTGTGGAAGCACACGTCCTCATGTAACCTGGTGGAGACAGACAGAAAGAGAGATAAAGTACAGTACACTGATATTAACAAACTGATTATAAGAAAAGAGTGTATTAAAGACTCCTATATCATTATCTAGTTGAATGAAAAAGGCGTATGAAAACAATGTGCTCAGGGCACAGATCATGTTCATTGAAAGCAGGCCATTGATTGTATTGTGCTACTGATGTGAAACTTGATAGGCCCTCACGTCACCACAGCAGTGTTACTTTCAGCTCGATATATTCCAGTGAAAATGTCTATCAGATCCAATATCAAATGACATGACACTTCTAAATAATTCAGCTGGTGGCATATAAAGTCATTCGTGACTTTTTTGAGTCGTGATATTCTCAAACAAATACCCTGTGGTGAGAATATATTACATGTTTAATCAGGAATTTTAGTAGAGGATGTGTTATGACAATGCTAAAATATGATTGAACCAATACCATTGCTCCAACAGTGTTGAAGGGGTCATGAACTGGCTTTTAAAAAAAATGTATATTGTTGTCTGAGGTTCGCTTGGTTTTTACAATAAAAAACATCACAATGAATCAGTAATTGGCTATTTTCTACCCTAGTTTTGATCCTAGCTCAAAAAGGCTCAGTTTTTATGGGCGTCTCGCACTGAAGACTTGGAAGTAAACACCCAAAGCTGTGAGTGGATTACAGTTTTGCATATTATAATGAATTTCAACTCACTCACGTATACAGCGACTGTCTTCTTCTACAACCAGTCACTGCACAATATTTTGTATTGCTCGGTAGCTCGATCTGGTTTGTCATCACGAGGTAGGCATCTATGTTATTTATATATGCGTGTAATGCGCGAATCGGTGGGCGGGGCTAAACCGGCCGTGTTGAAGTAGGCGTTGATCGTCTTCTGCGGGGGTGGTGCTTTATCCTCTTTGACGTCATAGTTCCCCACTTTGAAAAACAATTCGTCGTTTGCTGAGGCTGGTGTCAATAAAAGCTTTTATTGGACTAACAAGGATGTTTTCAGTTCTGAAACTTACAGGATATTCTTATAATATGATGATGACCTCTTAGGAAGCTCAAGGAAAATGTAATTTCTCAGTTCATCACCCCTTTAAAGGGTAACTAAACCCCTGGTCAGAGCCTGACTCCACCCACTGGCAATATTTGAAAAATGCTGGAAAAGTGGGCAGAGCCCAGCGGAGGGGGGCGTGCACCTGAGACGCATCTCTTTGAAACTTGCCTATGTCACCAACAACCGCTGTGTCACGTACCACCGCAAACATCCAATAGGAAAATTCAACTGCAGTAGCCACTGTTCAACCTGAAGAGGGCAGCACTAAGACGTTTTTACACCATATATTGTAGAAATAGAACACTTTATAAACAAATGCCAAAAAAGTTACTCGAATCAATGACTGGTATTAATAATAAAGATCCATTCTTACAGATCATTAACTAAAAAAAGTTGGTTAAGTGTTTAAGTGTTGACTCTTTAAGCTCTGCCTTCTTTGTTACTGTTTTATCCAATAGGAATGGAGGAATGAATTGGGGATATTTATGAATGGTGCACAGATTTTAAGCAAAATGTACTCAAAATTGGATATTAAGTGTGATTTTTTTATAATTTTTTTTATTGTGCAATAAGCCAAGCATTTGTATCTACCACTTTTCTGCAAAGAAATTAAGTAATACAAAAAATCGCCGTGATCCTTTGGATCAACAATTATAATATCGCTTATAAGCTCTCTAGCAATCTTGTGTCAACATTATAAATGCCTTTTTGTTTTTGTATAATTTGTATAATTTATGTAAATTCACAATAAAAATGTCCAAATACATAGACTTGCAATAAAAAAGCAAAACTTGTCTAAAAATATGGCTACAATTGCTATGGTAGGATTGGTCAGTAATGGTTTAAGGCAGGGCTTAGTGTAAATTCAAAAAAATTAATTTTAAAAATTTAATTTTAGTACTTCCAGTTCTATCATCCAGAAGTCAATGGGTTTTTTAATGTGTTTTAGGTTAAATGCCTGTAATAAGGTCTGTGGTTAACACCAGCTCAAGATATCATATTTTCACATTTTATTCTACGATACAAAATACATCATCCCCTGTAGCCTGTTGCTAACAAGTGGTTAAATGGGTAAATAGATAAACTCAACTATCGCCAGTTCATTTTCACAGCCTTGTTGTTAGAATTGCACTAACTAATTCCAAACTATTCTAACTCAAACTTTCAGAGAAAATATTCACCATGGTGTAGTTTGTTTATAGTCCACATTTAGCTTTTTACTTCTGCCAATTGTATTTAGACCTCAATATTTATAAAAGTTGTGTTAATTTGTAAAGCTTATCATCATGACCAAACCTGGTAAGAATGATAAACCGAGTAACTGTGAGCTTATTTTCTGCAATACCCGAAATCCAAAAATCCAATGGGATTTTTATCAAGGGAACCAGGGTTGGCCTACAAAAATACATCATCACTTCAGCGCCCTATGTAAACTTAGCATTCCAAAACAAATTTGCTATATTGTTGATTTTTAAATATTGACCAAGGTTTTAAGTCACTCTCACTTTTAGCCTAAGATTACAGACAACCTCAAGGTGACTGTGCACAAAACCGGACTCACTGCCAACCAAACTCTTGCTGGAGGTGCCTACGTGTGTCCTTTCACATAGTCTCTAAGGCTCTCCTCTTCTCAGAGAAACATGGACACCAAGAGAGAGTGTGATAAAAGCAGAGAAAGTGGGAGAGGCAGAGAGAGGGGGAACAAAGAAAGTCTTTTTTCAGCCTATCAGAACGGACACACTTGAATTACGGTTTAAGTTAGGGGGAGGGGCACTGTTCAATGTTCAGAAAGCATGTGTTTGGCTGAAAGCAGTGCACTCTGAACCGAGCGTTTCCTAGGAGACCTGAGGACTGTGAACGTGCGGCTTGGTCACATGATGCGTCTGTCAGAGGGCTTTTATGGGCAATTAAGGGCTCATGCAAAGTTGCAAACACGCACACAAGGACATCAATATGCAAGTATATACAGTGTTCCTTTTCTACACCAATTTAACAACATTGCCAAAGTTTGTTTACATGTGTCCCTACAGTCTCACTCTTTAGTATAAATCGTATCGCAAACAACACAAAGAACACATTATTGCAATTCCCCAAGTCACAATTCCCTTAGTCCTGAGATAAACAATTATTACAAGGATAATCACTATTTAAAAATTGAGCTCAATCCACTTTTCTTTGCTACAGGACACACTTTAACTGTAACTTTCCATACAAAATTTATTCCCATCAAAATAAGTGCTATGCAAAAATCAAACAACTTCCTACAAACTGCTCAATGAGAATCAGTTCAAAGGGAAAATCATAATTTGAACAGTTTTTCCCTGATAAACCCTGTCAAGGTTAATGCAATTGTTGTTATATTAGTATTAAAATAATGCAACTTAATGATAGAAAATGAGGCATGGACATTTAAAAAGTTTTAAAAACATTTTTAAAGCAGCATTATGTTATTTTTTAAATTTTGCTCTCAGGGGCCCCCTACAGTTGGGAAACAGTATTGTCTTCTCCTGTTGTAAAATCTGTCATGGTTACACTATGGAATACCCCCCAACTCTGCAGGAAGGAGTTCTCACATCGTATGAAATTTCTTTTTTTCAAACGACTAAAGATCGCGTAGTCTATCAGTGAACAGAAAGATTCACACCAGAACAAACAACCAGTGAAAAGAAAGCACATCAAGAAAACAAGGAAGCATATGCTCATTTTCTGTAAATTACTGTCAGTTACAAGAATCCTTTCCAATAATTTGCATCAGCCAAATCATAAACCAATAAAACGCAATAAACCAGGACAATTCAGACCAACAAAGGTGTGGTTGGATACAGATATTAATGAGTGCAATAAGGCAGTCTACTCTTCACAAGAGATTAATCAGATTCAAAATCAGATTAAATAATAATTTTGGAGGATCTTTCAAAAACTACACTATCATCATGCAGAGATGCAGACAATTAAAAGTGCATGAGGAATAATCCATTACCTTCTGCTTGATGATCCACAACTGCTAAATTTCAGTTTCAGTTTTCAAACACGTCTGTACAGTCTGAAGTCATGTAGGCTAGTCATGATGTTGGCTCTCAACAGCAAGATCAGGTGCTTCTAAAAGAAATCTAAGGGAAGAAATCTGTCTCTGCCCAACAGGTGATAGATAAGTTTCTCCTATCACTGCTGTATCTGATCATGTGTGCCGACTATACAAACAATCACCATTGCCTACGAGCAGTCCTGCACACTCTCTCTCAGACTTAAAAGGACAAATAAATCATAAAACTACAAACAATGTACAGTAATTAAAACTTTGATGATGCAATATGCAGTTGAAATAAGCATTTTTGCAATTATTATATTTACAAATTACAAGATTTGTCTTAAAAAAAAAGACTGAGACAGCAGTGTAAGATAGACTGCAGATGTAAAAATAGCCTATGGCTAACTCTGGTACAATGCATCAAATGGCAAAATTTATGTTATAGATTGTACATGCGGACCCTAATAAATAAATAAATAAAAATCTGTTGTTTCTGTTGTTTCAAACCAAATGCAAATTTGCTCCTGTACAGTAGAAGGAGCACCTCAAAGAAATATTTCTGATGTGCAGCCATTTGGATTGCAGAAAATCCAGAAAAAGAAGTTTAATACTCTTACTTATGCAATAAAAAAAAAGTCATTTTTGCTTATGGCTGAATTGGATCATCGTAGGTCAGCAGCAAAGACATTGATTAATAAAGTGAGATGAAATACATGTGTAATTTAACATATTTAATTATTGCAGGTTTGTGTAATATTCTAAATTAGCAATATATTAATCACTGTTTTTATTCAGTTTAAGAGATACTGAAACTGTTTTTGTGCAAGTGAGATGAGTAAGTGCATGTTCACCTTTAGTCTAGAACTACAATAATCATCATGTTTACATGCACTTACTCTCTATTTCTAATGCGGACCGGAGAGGTGCCAGTCAATAAATGAGAAAACAAAATAACTTGCATTATTTATTTGAAATAAAGTAGGCCTACCTCAGATATTATGTTGTAAATGTAAAACTAGTAATCTGATTACGCAACTTGCATTACTTGTAATGCGTTACCCCAACACTACAGAATATAGGTTTGGAAAGATAAAAAACACTTGTAAATAATATAATACTTCCTTTAAAGGGTTTATTATGATTTCACTTTTCTAACTTTAGTTAGTATGTAATGTTACTGTTTGAGCATAAACAACATATTCAAAGTAGATATTTGCTTTTAAAGAAATTGCTTTTTAAAGGGGCACTTCACCCATTTGCATTAAGCTTTGTATCTTTAGAAACCCAGTCATATTTTTGAATGGTCAAGTGTTTTACTTCCTGCTTATTATAACGTAAAAATAGTCATTTTGCGTCATAATAAGCAGGAAGTCAAATTTCATTAAAAATTGTAGAAACTACAAACATTAGCTCATTGTTATTCAAGGGAGTGGGACCCACTCACTCTACAGGCCTATTACAGATCAGTGGGTGGGATTTCATTTGCAGATACTGAATCAATATCAGCCATCTTGTTTGGAAGCTAAGCTAACAAGCGCTGTGGAGAAAGGAAGTATGATAATGATGACGGAAGAAACGTAACATGATATGGAAGAAGAGGATTTTGAAATTCTGCTGCTCGTATAGTGAAGAGCAGCTGAGGCTGATGGAGGAACCGGAGGCGGCTGCCTGTCGCGTCGAGGAGCCCGGACTGGCTCGAGCTGAGGCGAACTGCTGTGCAAGTGCTCTCGCTGTGAACTACGGACATAGATAGAGTCCGTCTGCTGCAGAGAATTTCAACGATGGCAATTGAACGAAATCTCTGAATCAGACGAGCATACCATCCTAGTTTCACCTGACTGAACATCCCGGTATCATGCAGTAATTCGCCATATAGATAATAAATACAAAAAAATACAGGTGTAATTCACTAATGAGTTTGCCAATGTAACATTAACGGGGTTTGTTGTTGTGGGAAGAAGGAGCCGGCGAACATTTAAACATTTTTATAGAAAAATGAAAAAATACAAAACGAAAGTATAAGCTAGCAGCCCCTCATTGACGACTGCTGTAACGTTACACAGAACAGAAACAAAACACAACATAAAATCAGGCCTGTTTCTCTCTCGATCTGCCGTCATAGCTCCTCATTTTATGCTTTCGCTCTTCCGTGAGAAACACAAGACCGGCGCGCTGTGTCTTTCATTATCACTCATGCCACCGGCTTCGCACCGTCCTCTTACGCCCCTCGCCCTCGATCGTCCTGCTCGCCACAGCCAACTAACTAGAAATTTTGTGTGAAATGAATTTCAAACTCTGGTGGCAGCTAACGTTAGCCTTGTAGACGGAAGAGTGATTTCTCTGATGTGTGCGCAGTTCCGGTTTAGTGGGTGCGGCTTGCGGAGCTGTGCAATGTGGTGCATTGTGGGAGTTGTTGTCTTACATACAAATGTGCCCCTCGGTTATTTTCTGTCTTTCTCGGTCAAGAGAGCACCAAATTAAAAAATTCTTTTACATTTCGACTACATATCCACTTTCAATAAAGATTAATGTTGAAATGGGTGAAATCCTCCTTTAAGGACTACAACAAATGGCTGGTAGGGACTTAGTGACATCCACAACCCTAGACTTTACATAAGCCCCCTGAATACGATCAAGACAGAATATGCTAATCAATCACAAGAACTAACCATTCAGACTCCGTTGACATCATCTGACATTATGTTCATCATCTGTTTGAACATAAAAGGCTAACATTTTTTTTAATTTTTCAGTGCAACTCTGTGTGAGGTAAAAGGACACAAGCTGTTGAAGCTCCACCCTCTGTACCGGGAGCAGCGGCTCATTTGCATTTAAAGGAACAGACACAAAATGGTGTGTTTTTGCTCACCCTCAAAAAGTGCCAACTTTAACATGCTATATAAAAATATCTGTGGGGTATTTTGAGCTAAAACTTCACATACACACTCCAGGGACATCAACAACATATTTTACTTCTTGTGAAAAGGGCATTATACCACCCCTTAAAACTGTTCCTTTAAGGCTCTGCACAGATAAAATGGGTTCAATTAAAACTGTTTGAATATATATTAAATGGGCATATGAGACTTTAGGACAACAATAAAGTTAATTAAATATGTACAGAGACCATGTGAATTCAAAAAATGAGAGGAGACAATCACAGTAAAGTATATTTGCTTGAAAACGAACACTGACTCTCCACACAGCTCTGAACGCCAGCTAAAGACTTAATGGCTCAGAGTCATAAATATGACATCACCTCTCCACCAATCCACATCACCAATCTTTCCAGCCCTTCCCTTTCTCTCTGACAGGTGGTTTGTTCAGGTTTTCACCTCAATGTAAATCATGCCTAGAGTGGACTGGGTGCGTGTTACATGTTAACCTGAGGACATGAGAAATATAAAACTTCCTGTGGGTCATTAAAGTTCTTCCCCGAAACATGTTTTATCAGAGATTATGTAGTTATATGAGATTGGAATATGAGAGATGTCAGTAGCACGAAAAAGAAAATGTGATGTGTGCTGGTAAGCTGGGCAGGGATCTAAGATTAAGAGGTCAAGTTATGTTCATGTATCAAATGACATCAGTGCATATAAAGGTGATCATCTGATCTGCTACAATGTCCCTTACTGTTGCCTACAAGCAAAAACAAAAGAGAAACAAATAATATCCCAGAAAACTTTGGTTTTCTGTGCATTTGGCCAAAATAAGCTCAACTGGATAAAGTAACTTCTAAAAATTGCTGGGTTGTTTTAATCCAACCTTGGGTCAAATATGCACAAACCCAGCCATTGGGTTAATTTTTTAATTACATTTTTAACCCAACATTTGGGTTTGTCCATATTTGACCCAAAGTTGGTTTAAAACAACCCAGCATTCTACTGCAATGTCTCACTCCTTAATCAAATAATAAATCTTCATTTAACCTGACTAGAATAAATCACATGATCATTCAGGTATCTACTTTGCTGATTTGGTGCTCATAAATTATTTGATTAATGATCAATTGAATGCATCCCTGCTGAAACAAAGTATTAATTTCAAAACTTGCTGACTCCAAACCTTTGATCAGTAATGTATGTATATTTTATATAATCACACTGAACAAAGACCTCAATGTTCGGTACTCACTGAAGTATCCAATTTTTTATAAAACATTTCCTATATGTCACAAAGAAAGTTCAAAATTCTAAATAGAGCAAACTTACACATTAGTATATTCTGCATAATCCAAACTATATTTATAGCAATGTATGCACATTGCACATTTTGGAGATTACTATGCTCTTTGATTCAGAATTTGTCCAAATATCCAGTCATTTTAGTTAGGAAATAGGAAACATATAGGAAAGCTGTCAAGGCATTGTCAATCTCTCCTGCCCCTTCTATTCTTTGTGGAGACAAAATTACAGGGAAAAAAACAGCAAGTTTGTGAAATAAGAAAGAAATAAAAAGATTTATTCAGCTAAAGCATACTAGTTAAAGTGATAGTTCATTAAAAAAAAATCTGTCATTCCAAAACTATATGACTTTCTTTCTTCAGAACATAAAAGAAGATATTTTGAGATGAGTTTTTTATTCATTCTATGGAAAACAATGGGCGCCGAATACTGTTTTGTTATCAATAACCTTCAAAATATCTTCTTTTGTGTTTTGACTTTGACAGTTAGAAACATCATGAGGTTATGACAGACTTTGGGGGAAACTATATCCCTTTAATCCCCAAAAAGACAAAATTGAGACAAAAATCTACTTGAAGTATCTTTAGATCACACAGTCCTCTGAATATTTGTTTAAAATTGTTATGCTAACCTCCTTCATCACACAATGAGCAATGTTGTGGCTCATGACAACATGCAAATTGTGGACTTTAAGAGCTAGGCCTATGTGTTATATGGTATTTATACATTCTTAGATAGGCAATTACAAATTTGTAATGATATATGTATTGTATTGTAATGTCTTCCTTTGTAGTGTTACACTCAACATTGCCTAAAAGGCCTGTAAACAAACTGTAGATATATCACATTTCACAGCAGGACTGATATCAGTTAAACTCACATCTTGTCTCTTTTCAATTTAGGGTTTCTATAGTCTCTTTAACATTGTAGAAAACCAAACCAGACTGCACCAAAGATGTCATGTCCATCTGTGTCATATCCCATAAACATCTACAGTATAACAGCAGCAGGGTGAAGCACAACTGATGGTCCCGTAATAGGGTGTACGGACAGCTGTAGCTAAAACTGCGAGTCAGGCACATAAAAGAAGTCTAGAGCTACTTACAGCACCTGATAGATGATCTCTGTATTGGGTGAAAGCAGAGTCGGGGAGACAGACGTGGAGCCTGTGTATTTCTTGAAACTGTCCTTTACACCTGCTCAAGGTTGCCCTGTCTTGTTCTGCTCACTCTATCGACTGGCCTGTGCTCTGAGAAGAGTAGAAAGGAGCGATAGAGAGGGTGGAGTAAGAGGAGTGGGTGGGAGCAAAAGAGAGAGAGGCAATCTGTGAGCCGACGCTCTGCAGCTCATACAGCTAAAAGCAGTTTCACCACTGCCAGATCAATTTAATCAAATAACTCAATTCATCAATTCATGGAACCAACAGATTTACTGATTCATTTAACCTAATCATTCATTTTACACTCAGGAATGATTTGATGACACCTTTGATTATTAAATTGCAATGCTGTATTCATTTGATAATAATACTCACTGAACTGAATCACTCATATGTGTCAGTGAATTCCAGTCAAGTGTCATGATGATACGGCTGTATGTGACAGAGAGTGACACTTGTATAACAGAATCTTCAGCTTATGCCAGTTTTATGTTCCTGAGGTTGTTTTTTTTATATAAACTTTTATATAATGAAATCAAATTTGCCTTGATCTTTTGACATATAAGCGGTCTTCGTACCATTAAAACATCCTGCAAGATTCATAGCATAAAACACTATAAACATTGATTTAATTACGTTCCAAAAACAACATTTGGATATTGTGGGATTTGTGACATCACACAGGCAAGTACATTTGCATATGACTGCCTCCAGAGCAAGACATTGACGAATATTTTTTACATCATCACACCATAGGCCCCGCCCACCCATTATAATTATTGACACTGCGCTTACATGCACACTCATAATGCGATTATAAAAGGATTTTGGCAATATTGCGATTAAATTTGACCTCATGTAAACGCAATGCTTTGATCAAACTATTGTGATAAAGCTCATAATCATAGTAACCTTACTAACGTCGTATTAAACTATGTGGTGTACGCCAATTCCGTTATTCTTTAATAAATATAGTGTATTGTTTTGTGTATTGTAGTGTCAGGGAGAGACTAACAATGACGGATTATTAAAATTAAGATGGTAACACTTTAAAATAAGGTTCATTAGTTAAATACTCTGTTAACATTAATGTCAATTTTAACTACGTAATACCAATAAAGCTGCAGTCCGTAGATTTTTTTGGTTTTTGAAGATTATTCAAAATACATATTTGAGAATATATCTGTCATATCCGGCGCGGTGACTGGCAGCTGCACACTCAACTAAAACATTGTGTTCATCCGCACTGTGCCGTGTCGAGAGTGTTGAAGAATAGTAAAGTAAAGTTGATAATTCCGTGAATGACTGCAATTGCAGATTTCGAACAGAGATGGCGACAAAGAGGGAAAACTGCGGACTGCAGCTTTAAGGTAAATAAGAGAATTTTTTTTATCTTATTTTTTTACCTTTTTTAATACATGAAATACTACCTCTGAAAAAGTCAGAAATTTTCCCCCAGAAATGATCAAAATGTCACTTCTGTCACTTCTATATATATATATAAATATATATATATATATACATTTCAGTCAGAAGTGACATTTTGATCATTTCTGGGGGAAAATTTCTGATATATATATATATATATATATATATATAATCTAAACTTGAAGTTTAGATTTTTTTTTTAAGGTCTAAGAACCAGAAAATGCCAATAAATAAAACTACCACACTACCATCATGTTCATGAAATCTATTACAAATTGCATTCATAAATTGCTTAATTGAGAACCAAAATATTGGATTCAAAACTAAAATGTTCACAACAGCTGACTGGAACACAGACAGAGGTGAGAAAAAATGTTCAAGGCCATTGTTAACCTCTGATAAAATAAGTTAATAACAAATATTTTGAGCCATTTTGTATTGTTCACATGATATAATGACAGCACATGATACGTTTTAAACTAACAACTGCTATTCAAAACAGGAACACGGATATATTTCTCCTCAATATAATGTTTTCCATGAGTCCAGAATCAGACTCTACCCTCTGAGTCACACTTATTTTAACATCAAACACTCTTTATGTTCCTGTTCCTTCTCTTCCACAACAATAGGAGCATGAGCACAAACTACAGAGTTCTCTGTTTTGCATTTGATGGCATAGCTGGCTTTATTTAGCTGAGCAGGACTGACCACACTCAGCAAATCTGAGAACAGGTGCAGACAGACTTGGAGAGCACTGATGATAAATCCCATGCTGTATTTAAATGAATCCATTCAGGGGCCATTAAGTACAATGGCCATGTTTACAGGCACATTTTCTAATTAAAGTCCATATTCTGGTTAAAACTAGGATGCCAGCCCGAACCCCGCCCACAACATTTGTTGGTCAGGAAGTTCGGTCTGGACTCGATCCATTGAGGAGTAATTATGATCAGTTCAGAAATGGTCGGGCCAATCAAATTGCTAGGGCAGGCTTTATACGATGATGGACAGATGATCCGCAGGGACGTAATCATCACGTTATCAAAGAGCGCTTAACTGGTTTCCCTCAAAGATGACTGCAGCTGGAGAATTGAGATGTAATAAAGTCCACTGTCGCGTCTGTTGTAAAATAAATCGACAGCGTATTAATTTTAATAGACAAACAGAAAACTGCAATCAAGGCATTTGTCGATCGGAAAGATATTTTTGCCGTCCTTCCTACAGGATTCGGCAAAAGTGTAGTTTATCAGCTGGCTCTGATGGTCGCTAAGAAGATGGGACGTAATGAAAAGCTTTTTAAATATTTATAATACTTTAATTTGTGAGAACATTTTCATAGATAAAAGAGTTGATATTCTGAATAAAGTGTTTACATGGGGGGAAATGTTTGATTATGACAGATTTCAGATTGCGTCAGATTTCCAAAAACTGGAATTTTGGCTTTTGGCCAAAAGGCATTTTACAGTATCAAACATAATAAGAATATGTGCATGTAAACCCAGTCAATTAATCTCTTCGGGTGTGTCTACATCTATGGGTTGCTGTTTGTCATTTTCAATGGGAAAATCCACATAAGTCGGTCCTAAACTCAGGGTAAAATCCATTTCAAACAAAGCATGCTGTGTAAAGGAATATAAAAAACAGCCTATTCATCATGTTCATAATGTCCACCTATAGTTGTATTTCAATTGATGAGTAAAGAGCTTCACAGAGCAAAGCTACACTGTGCTTTAATGTCTTCCCAGCAAAGAGTAAACGTTCTGACGACAAATTTCTTCCAGTAACGGTCTTTCAAAGTTATGGTCTTTATTAAACATTATTTATTTATAGCCTACATCATTCATGGAACTTCTTTTCCTGAAACGGTTAAGTTGGATCATGTCCATCTAACAGATAGGCTATTACTACGTTACTTGTTTCAGAATGTTCAGAGAAATTTTGCAAAATGATGCACGTCTATATGTTTGCTCGCTAAACAATACGTAAATACTCTGAGTAGGCTACAATAGTTTATTATTTTAGTAAAATGACGTCACTATAATCAACACTTTTACCAAATATGTATTATTTTTGAAAGGGCTCAGCACCGTAGGGATTCAACTGCAAGCTGCCATTGCGGATGGCACCGGTAAGAAATGCCCTATGTGTCCATTCAAAAACTTTACTCTATTAAAAAGCACAGCAGTAAGAAATCATAGCAACATTTTCTTGTCCATAACTTTTAACCTTTGGTCGCCTAATGAGGAAGTGCAGAAGACGGATAAAGGAGTTAAATAAAAAAGAGTGGGGGAAATCACATAACTTTAGACTGCATTAAACAACCGTTACAACAAACATCACATTCAAGTGAACAAACTGTAGTGCTAGATGTTTGTAATCATCAAATGCATGAGTAGAGATGAAAAGTCCCACCCTGCCAAACAACGAGAACAGTCTCTTCTCTGTCCAACTTATTCGTTTCACGAATTCGCTGCCAAGTAGTTCATTCTGTTGACAGCTTATTATAAATGTGAAACTTACTTTATCTTGTTTGTCCTCCTCTATCCATGTTTGTATCGCTCATGTCTTTGGCCCGGAGTGAAGTTTGTCGGAAGCGCCTCGAGCTGTCAGGAGCCTGTGGGCAGATCTGTGAAGTGAACGCGCGCTGTGCTTGTGCTCCGTCAGAGGTCGCTCCATCACTGAGGAATGCTCAGCTGTTCATCTAAAAACAGTGACTCAGATGTGTTGTCAGGAGATCCATTTAAGTGGATTGAACTTATCATTTTATGTGGGTTTTTGGGTTAAAGAGTAAAAAAAAATCCAGTTAGAAGTCATGCGCATAAAGATAAAAACACATTTACCGAATAAATCCCTTCATAACAACAAAAACACATGTGACTTCAAAGGAGGATGGGATTGATGGACTCATCAGAATCATCATAAGGGGTTGTTTGTAATATTTTTAATGAACTGTTACACAACAACGCAAACAGCCATAACATCTAACTGTTTTAGCATGTGGGTTTGGAGTTAGCATGAATGCAATGCATCAAATTAAACTAGGCCTACACTGTAAAAAAAAAATTCAAGATTTGTTATCACAACATATTTTCTTTTGTCAAATCAACTTTACAATAATTTATTTAGTTGAGATAACTTATTATTTTGAGTTTCTGATGGTTAAATTAATCTACTTCATTGTATTAACTCACTTTTTCCAGTTCAATCAACTTAAAATTTTAAGGCAACCCAGGTTACTTACTTTTTTAAGTTAAACCAACAATATTTTTTTTACAGTGTAGTTCACAACATTTTTTCTTTTGTCAAATCAACTTAAATAATTTATTTAGTTGAGATAACATATAATTTTGAGTTTTTGATGGTTAAATTAATCTCCCTTAAACTAAACTAAACTCACTTTTTCCAGTTCAATGAACTTAAAATTTCAATATTCATCAATATTTTTTTACAGTGAAAACGGCTACTTTAGGCTATTTAAGTCAAATTGTATCTACAAAACAATGATTGCAAGATCCTTAAAATCAGCAGTTTTTCCCATAAACAAAATGTTGCTCATGGTCACATCACATTCCACTTCTTATGTGACCTTAAAAAGGAGATGTGAGTGTATGATATTGATGACATCACAGCTCTTTTCTGACATGTCAAGCTGACAGTATTACAACTGACTGTGTTACAACACTCCCCGGTCTCCCACCTGAATTCACACTATGGAACTGTTTTATCCAAAGCTTACTATGCCTACATTTAAAGTAGGCCTATAAATTTTATCAGTTCGTGTATTTCCGTTGCTACTGTTTATTGGGCTTCAAAATCATTATTCATTTTATTGAATTAAAATTGGATTTCAGGTCATTGCATCACAGTTGAATTAATTCAGACGGGTCATGCAAGCCGCTAAAGACTACAGTTAAAACAAAATATTAATAATACAAATATTTAATTATATTTCACAAAATTTATTGTATTTTTAATCAACTTATTTTTGCTTTTTTTACCCTTGGTGAATATCTTTCTTTTAAAAGCATTAAAAAGTCTTACTGACTAACTGAGTTGTTGTGTGTTGTTTCTAAGCACCACTCATCACTGCACACACCTCACTATCTGATAAACACACACCTCAGTTCAGTCTGCAGCCGTGAACCAGAAAATAGACCCAATACTGCCATCTCCTGATCTCCCGTAGCTGAGAATTGCAGCAAACTTACCTTTGCTTCTCCCTCGTGTTTTGAGGTTTGCTCTCTGTTACTGTAAGAGAAGGACTTTCATTATTATCATGCATCATTTGCAAGTTAATCATCTGTTTGTTTCTGCATCCGCTCTGTGATCAATAAAGTGTTTTTGGATTAACCCTCAAGCTCAGTGTGTATATCCTGACATAAATCTTTTATTCCTTATTCACAATTAAATGGTAATTTGAAATGTAGTAATAAAACACTCATAACAAAAATATAAAGTCATAAAACATTGGAAATTGTGTTAGCATTGACATTAACTGATCTATTAAAGTCACAAAATATCTATGACTGAATCAAACTGACTTCTTTAGAAGATTTGGTTGCCTTTCCTACTACGTTTGTCAATCCGCCACCACTTTTCCCAGGTAAGAGGCTCAATTATTCTCTCTCAAGTCAGAAGAGGTGAGAGACATTCAGCTAAAGTTAGTCTGGATAGCACTGCATTTCTATGGTGGTTGAAGACAAAATGATACTCTTAATTCATAAATCACAATAATAATTTATAATTAATTAATAATAATAATAATAATAATACATAATTATACTACATAATCATAATTCACATTTGAATGAAAGTGACGAGGGAATTTATGAAATTATTTGCATTCTTTTTGCCATGCACCATTTTAAATCCTCTGCATCTGGCTCCACAACTTTAGAAGTCCCCTGCAAAACAAACCTTCACCGCTTAATCATTTAACGAAGATGGCCTTTACATTGCTGCTTGCTTTCATTTGCGTTAAATACACTGGTTTGGATGAATGTGTTCCTAAACATCATGTCCATATGGCTTCTTTCTCTTTAAAACAATGGGGCTGTTCATGCAATGTCTTTCTCAGAGATCCTCTCAAAAGAGTATCGAGCTGAACTCAGTGGAGCAGTGGATGCGGAAACATGTGTGTGTCTGCTGCACATGTTGAGCTATTTTGGCTTCCTGAGCTAAGCATGAAAGGCAGCTTGGGAATGCTGACCTCTGACCTCCATTCAGACTAAGGCTTTTCTGAAATATTGACCACAATCCAGGGATATTATAATTAAACAAAACTAAAATTGTAACTAAAACCATTCATTTTTTAAAAACAAAATTTACAGAAATAAAAAAAATAAAAATGTACGTAATTCATTTTAAAAAAAACTTTATACTTTTTTAATTAAAATAAATTACAAAAACACAATGAAATGACTCAAATTTTAACTATGAACTATGAATCATAAAAAGAAAAACTTTCAAAAAGGTTCCAAATATAAAAACTATAATATCTCAATTAGACTAAAACAACACAACAGTGTGTGTGTGTGTGTGTGTGTATTAGTACTTTTTTGTACAATGCCCCTGTGACAGCGCTGTACCTTTTTTCAGTGCTGTTTTCTACAGAGCTGCTTTATAAAGGATTTGAACTCGTTTCATATTTGACAGAGCCGGACAGTATCGGAGTACATTTATTTGAGTACAGTACAAGTACAATTTTGAGGGATCTGTACTTTACTCGAGTATCATTTTTAGGGTGTACTCATGACTTTACTCAAGTAGATTTGAGAGGGAAAATATTGTACTCTTTATTCCACTACATTACTATCCATAACCATATGAGGAAGAGTTACTACTTCTTAAAAAAAAAGAAGTAAAAAAAAAGGAAATATCTCGGAAACCCTCAATTTGTTTTTTCCCTCTCAAACGTGATTGGATTGTGCAAGTGCCACTGATTGGGACAGCCTATCAGCAATCACCTTTAGCTTCAGTTGACCAAAGTCAACTCCATGGTCAGATTTAGATAAGAGACAAAACCATGGACAAAACAATGGATAAAGACGCAGCAGGTCCATCCCTTGAATGTGCCAACCCGTGGTCCCACCTCGCAAGATTTACATTTTCTGTATTTTCTAAAAATTTTCTTGAATGTTAAATAAAGCAACATGGAAAAAAGATGAAAATGACTTGATTTTACTTTTAATTCCTTTTACATTCTCCAAGGTACTGACATTAGCAATTTTCATAACTCCATGTAGGACGTTTCTGTCCATAACTGTGGCAGTAGTAATGCACTATTTTGAAAATGTACTCTTGTACTCTTGATACTTTTAAAAACAAGTACTTCCGTACTTTTACTCAAGTAGACAACTAACTGAGTACTTTTACTTGTACTTGAGTAAAATTTAGCAAGGGTTATCTGTACTTTTATTCAAGTAATAAAGCTGTGTACTCTGATATTTGATGATGTTTGTTATTGAACGGAACTGAATCAACACTGAACTGTCCTCAGCTGAACAATGAACAATAACCAATGACCAAAGGTGCGTTTATTGAATCATTATTTTCCTGTTTATCCCTGTAAAGCTGCTTTAAAACACTCTATAATTAAACAAAGGGACTTGACTTCTTCACTCAGTTCTAAGATCATTGATTTTTAAATATCCATTTGGCACTGTGCAGTTCAGAATCATCATGAATAGATCAGTAGTATTGATCTCAGTAGCAGCTCTTTGTTTGCAAGTCTTTGTTCCTGGTTATGTGTCAAAAAGCAGAAGTATAGTTTCGAATCCAAAGCAGTTTACATGAATCCAACATGTAATTTTATTCTTTGCTAAACTTCCTAATTTTTTGACCAATTGATTTTGACTTCTATTGTTACAGCTGTCGTGATTTAAGCACAAAGGAGTGTCCCAGCCACACCCCTTTCCCTCCTCCACCCCTTTCTTGCATTTCACTCCCCCTCTTTTTCCTCTGAACTATGTTTTGCACATTGGTAAACAGTAATTTGAATCACTCACTCCATAGCAATTCAATCAAATGCATCAGTCTTCAAAGCCAAAACCAGAGTTTGTTTTTGGAGCATGACAGATTTGTTGAGTTAGTTATTTAGAACTGCACGAGCGCTCATTGTCTCTATATATTGCAAAAATACAAATATGTAAAATCTGTTAATTTTTCATCTTTCAGGAGATCTTTATTCTTTAATACAATATTGTTGATTCCTAACTCTGACAAGTAGATAATAAACAAACAAAATGGAGATTAAAAAAATCAATAATGGCTATGGGGACTGTGTGTAACCTATGAAAGCCTGAGAATTGTAGAACAAAAGCTCTTTAAATAAATTGGACGAGAGTTTAAGAGGTGATTAGACAGCAGGTCATTGCATTGTCTGAGAATAACATGAGTCATGACGCAGCACCCTGTATGTCGTAATGTCGAGGTGTGGTTGCTGTCGCTGATGTGCATGGGAATATGCCCTACAGGTAGAAGATCTCACTGCTTTTGAGAAGCAGAAGTTTAAGACAGATTATGAAAGCATAAATAAATACTTATCAATGATCACAGACCAGAAACGACAGAGACAAATACGCCTTCCAGCCATTGCTTCAATCACAAGCCTAGGCCTATATAGCCTATGTAGACACATATTATACTTTTAGATTGCAATTAATCATTTGTAGTACCATGCTTTTACTGAGTGTAGGCCTACTGATGCTTTAAAGAAATATTTTATGTATAAAAAATTGTACCGAAACCAATTAAATACTTTAAAGTTTTAAATCTCGTGTGTGGTGCATTTTAATTATATTCCAATGATGAGCGACTAAAACAATCAACTTTCCAGTGAAAGTGTCCCGTGAGTGTTGGTAAGAGTGCGGAGGTGTGGGTTTGGGTGTGGTGCGGGGCTCGAATAGTATCGGGGGCGGAGCTCTGGAGGAGACTTTGCCCTCTCTCCCCAACGCACATTGTTCAGCCTCATCTGAATGCAAGAGAAAGTGTCGCACTCCCTGGAACTCTGTGCGGTCAGTGGGGAAAACTAAAAGACTCTTGGATCGTTGTCAGCAGCAGTGTTCGGAGACGAGCGTTTAAAGGTAAACTAAAATCGGATTTTATAATCGTATATTTAGTAAGAAGAAGCTTGTTTTATTGCGATTTTTTTGCCTTTGTTTGTTATAGTTAAACTTTATCTGTTTTTAATCCAGTCTATAACATCGATCCTATAAAGCAGTCATTAATTCGTGGATAAGTTAACGTTAGCACTTTGGGAAAGTGGCTTATTGTGGCGACTTGGCTTGTCGGTGTTGGTTTACCTACCTGTGCGATATTCGCTTCTACTTCCGTGTGTCTGGTTACAGCTGATCCAAACTTTTAGTGGATGTCTCTAAATACTCGCTATTTAATCGTACACCTCATAGTTTATATAAACATTCGGCTGTATAGCCTATAACTTAGGCTGTGTTTGTTCACAACAAAGAAACACAAGCAACCCCCCTTAAGTTACTTTCGCTATGTCAACTGTTGACATTAAATATACGTAATAGCCTATGGTAGGCCTATTCAGACTTACAAATTAACAATAAATCAAAATTTAAAGTGCTGTACGATAGATTTTAAGGTAAGTTATAGTTCATCTAATGGGGAAATTCTGTCAATTCACCCCCTGTTCCAAACCTCTGCTAGGAGTTTTGTTCTTCTGAGGATACAAAGGGAGATCTGTTACCATTTGTTTTCATTTTAAAGTGCAATAAAAAGTAGTTAACGTTAACTTAGCGACTGAGGCTGTCACAGTGAAAGGTCAACTTTTCAAAATAATTTCCCCCAAGTAATTTCTGTTCTCGCTTCTTGCGCAACACAAATTGTCTTTTGGAGCAAACCAGTTAAGCGTCAACTATATTACGACATTTAAAAACATAAAATACCGATTTTTGATGTGTAAATGTATGTTAACTTGAAATATTTACGTGTATTGATGTACTGTCCGATACAAACAGGAATAGAACAACTGTTGCTATGGTTTCCATCTCATGCCAAGACTATCTGTTCGCGAGCTTTTAGAGTTTAAATTTGTAGTAGGCCTTTAACTTTTTTGTTTCCTGAAACATTGTAGAACATTCTGTTTACAACATATTTTTTTTCTTCGACTTTTTAATATATTATGAGAGATGTTTTTTGGGAGAACTATCCCTTTAAGACACTCATCACTAGAGTAACGTTAGCTAAGCTATCTCTTTCCTGTTGGATTTTGTATTTGATTATATTTCGTGAGGTTATATACAATGTATAGCTTTTGTTTGATCTTGTTGATGTGTACTGTTGACATATAATCACTCACTGGTTTTGACAAAACTAGCATGGTTTGAATGCTGGGCTGTTGCCACACCTGTAACACCTTGCAGGTCATAATTTTAAACCAAACTGTGTTATAGACCCTGATATGGTGAAATAAAATAAAAACAAGTTAATATAACAGGTTTATTTCTTAAGTTATTTATGCCTCTTTGTTTTACATTGTAACTCTGGGTTTTATTTAAGTTCATGTGTCTGGGTGGGGCTGTACTGTTTTATTTACTTCCCAACTGTGACTGCACAGCTGAAAAGCTGACTTATCTTTACTTTGTTCAATCGAAAGAAATACGATACAATCAAGATTTTCTCATAATTAAGTTACCACTTAGGTTGTTATGAGTGTTTACTACATGTAAAAGAAATAATTTGTGTATAATCTGCCTCGGAGGAAATAACGTTCCTTATGAAACACCCTTTCCTGTTTGTCTGGTTAGCAAGGAAGCAAGAAGCAGTGTCCTCTGTGAGTGGTAATCTCTTAAAGAAGCAACTAAATTCTGCAAAACTTAATGACATGGATTTAGCCAGCATTAGTCCAGTGTTGGGCCAAATTGAACTCCAGTTGGGTTTTGGATGGCATCAACATGCCCTACTGGCACACAAAAGGAGAACGATTGCGAGACAAGGATATTATTATTTTTTTCATTTTCACAAAATGTGAACTAAATATGGACAGATGAAAGACCATACGACAGTCTATTTATACATTTATATGGGTCAGTTGTAGAAAATATTAACACAGACAGGATGTGGCATTTGCTCTTTGTGGGAGTTCCTGAGTTGTGCACATTACTAGTGCAGTCAGGGGCCAGCTGGTTGCTTTACCGACTGACTGGCATTGGTTTTAGGATGAGACTTACAGCATTTGGGCTCACACATAGCCGTTAATCCCCCTACAGGCACAAATCCCTGATATTGTCCTACATTAGTACAGCAAGGGGCAGCGTGATCCCCTCTTCATAAATACACTTTCAGAGGGGGCAAAGGAGATTACCCATAAGTGCCATTTGCTTAGGATATCAGTTTGCTTGTATTTTACAGTTTTGTTAGAGCAATTAGCATCTTTATCTTTACTTCTCTCTTTCTACCTCTCCACCGTTCTGTATAATTCATGTCCGCTGCATTTCATGGCTTTAGTCCCAGCATATGCGGCACAGAGTGTTCCTTTACACACTCTCTTCATATCTATAATCCCTAATGTGCCATGTATCTTTAATGAATGTGGAGTGAGATCCTAGCTATATGAAATCTTTGGTGAATGGCCAGCTGGCTGAGATAAGATTGTCTGATAGCTTCATAATCTGGACATGGCCAAGCCAATTGCTCTTTAGGACTTTTCTAGGTTAATTGTTTTATAAACCTGAAACTCTTTGTAAAGGCCTGTTTATTATTCACCAAGGATGTTAACGAAAACTACATGGTTCGGGAAGTCCACACCACAACTATAATGACAACAACATGGAGGAACATCATTGGAATCACATTTAAAATACATTTTTTCCAGCTGATAAATAAACACAAATTTCATAGCCAATCAGAATTCACCTGAGTTTGAAGCGCTTGTGAATTTAAAACAGCAGGCAACATAATTGTAGCTCACGCTTATAATAAACGTTATTGTCCACTGGTGTGGATGTTAATGTCATGAACTACAGAACTGTCTGAATAATTTTAGCATGGTAATTAGAGCCTGACCGATAAAGGATTTTGAAGGCCGATGCCGATACAATTATTTGTTGGTTTTAAAATCCGATATTCCGATATATCGGCCGATTATATATATATTTTTTTTTCAGAAACGCGCAACAAAACATTAACAGATTTCCCTAACATTAGTTATTTGTATTTATGTATGAGTTTTAACTAAAATAATATGATAATGCATTTTAAAAAGAAACTTGTTTCTTTTATTGAACAGAGGAACCAAAGCTCATTAATGTTAACGTTAGCGGTCTTACACTGATGATAGTGGCATTAGCTAGCTTTGTGGTTAGCTAGTCTATGATGAGCCATAATTTAGCAATGGATAATGTACTGCAAATTGTAAAATATACATTTTCAATATAACAGGCCAAGGAGAGATGACATGTCTCATTGCTATAACTGTCATGTACTATTAAAGAAATACTTCAGTCACATTGTCAAAAGTTAAAAGGACAACTCAGTCAACAACGTTTTTTTATTTTATTTTTGAAATATTCATTTATCGGCCATTATAACTGCCGATACCGATAGTTTGGAAAATGCCTAATATCGGCCTGCCGATATATCGGTCTGGCTCTAATGGTAATGGATGTGACAATGTTAATGTATTTGGTCTTGGACAACTAGATCTGTTATGCACACTGCGGCTGCAAAAAGCAAGATTTGGTACTGTCAATAGATTCACAGGCACGTTGCTGTGAGTGTGTAAGATATGCTGCTGCGTGGATAGACATGTATAAATCCCGTAGCAGATTTAGACAGGTGGAACTGGGAGAGGTAGAGGGTTCAGATTAACTCTGAAAGCCAGAGTGCAGTGAAAACTGAAGAATCAGCAGAGGCCAATCAGCGTGTGCCATAAAAGTAAATTATGTTATTGAAGATTGAATGGAAAGGACCTACAGTAACAGACATCTACAGCATTTCAGTTATTTTTATAGTTGCAATTCTTATTGTGAACGGGGTTTAATACTCAGACTGAAACAATGTGTTGTAGCATCGGTATAACTTAAGTGTGATTCACATTTAATTACCTATCTTTTCGCACACTGATATCTTTTCCGTACTTGGTGCGGTCAGCTCAGCTCTCATGAAATATTAACAAAGCTCTACTCAGATGTCCGTAAACACTCTCAACAACACCAGCACAGACCTACTGAATTAACACTGAGCAGTTACAAAGGAACATAGTAGACCATCTTGCCCCCTCCCCCTTGTTTTTTTCATTGAGTGGAATTTGGGGAGTCAAATTCCACTCAATATAAAACTAACCTCAGACCGTCATATCCTGACAGACAGAGTAAGTTTAACACTGCATAACATGAATAATTGTTTATGTGATGGTAGCGAGTAGAGGAAGTTGCAAACCTCAAATTCTCAACTTGAAAATTGAGTGTGATTTGATCAGTTTAACAACCATTCGTGTGATATTCTGGGTGTGAAGTCAAAAAATAATGATGTGTTGTATGTTTCTGCATCAAAAGCACTTTTCCTGTCAAGAAGCAAGCTTCTCTTAACATGAGTCAAAAGTGGTAGGAGGTTCCGGGCATGTATCATCAAGACAGAACATCTCCACTCCTTAATTCAGGGCTAGGGAGGTGTAGAGTAACCAGGGAGAGGTGGAGAAAGGGGCTGTTCTGGGAATTTTCGCACACTAGTGACACAATCTCATGGTAATAGTTAATCATTCTAAAGAGGCCTCCATTTTATTCTACTCAGTAGCGAAGAACATACCCATTGTCCTTTGTAGTAGCGTATTAGTCTCAGTTGACCCCTATGAGTTGAAACAGCCTGTACGTGTTTTCAAGGCCAAAACCACGTTTGTTCATGTTTGTACAGTTTAGAAGATAACATCACTGTACTGTACGTTTTAGTTTGTTTTTGCAAGTAAATAAATGGCTAACGTGAATTTATTTTTATATAGTCTTTTGTCTAAATAAATTGCAGATTAAATGCTTCAAACTATAATCAATCTTAAAGGGATAGTTCACTTTGAAATTAATTTTTTTTAATATGTTTTAGCTTACCTCGGGGGCATCCAAGATGTAGGTGTCTTTGTTTCCACAGTAGTTTCAATTTTGATATTTTTTGGTCAAACTGATGTTGTCGGTCAGTCATATAATGGAGGTATATGGGGTCCACCTCAAAGAGCATGCACAGAGAAGTCCAAATTACAAAATACAGTTTATTTTAAGGTGTATTTACTTGTAATAACACTGTAAATTATGCATAATTATTACAAGACACTAACCCTAAACCAAACCCTGATCATAGCTCTATATAACTATAACTATCCTGACTATAACTCTATAGTAATTTAATTAATACGCAATACTTATTTGAGTTGGTAAAATGTAACTGTCACCTTAAAATAAAGTGTAATCTTAATTTGTTAGTGTTTTTGTAAGATTTTAAATTTACAATCTTTCTTTTCAGCTAGTAACCAAGTAGTACCGATATATATCTTACAGCTCTGTACATCTTGTTTCTGTTTATTGTCTAGTCAGACTGATCTCATGAAACTTGACTTGAAAGTGGCGTGTATGTTTATGCAAATGATGTCATGGTGGTCTAGTGCAAGTCAAGCTATACTCGACTCTTCATAAACCAGTATCCTCATTCAGTCTCTACTCCTGTCAAATATTAACCGGGTTGTCTTCCTGGGTTAATCGTGCTCTAGAATAGTGTAGTATTCTTTCAAATCTTTTTTCAGATCTATCCAGTACCAGCCAGGTTTCCCTCAGGATATCTCAGACCAATGAAATATTAAACAACTGTCACATTGGCTCAGTTGTGCTCTACAAACTCAAGCTGAAGCAACTTGCCTCCTTTCTGTGGAAGAAATTGCTCAATGTGCTTTATGAGAACCACACACAAAATGATGAACTTGCTTCTTTCTATTTGAAATGATGCGTTTCAAAAACCAAGAGGGGCGGATGTTGAAACTTAGTCCTCAGAATGCTGTTAAAACGTCAGAAACTCTGACTCTGTCTCAGATAACGCGCCACTTACCGTTAAGTGCCTTAGCTAATGACTCAGACGAGAAACGTCAGACAAGAACATGAATTGTTAGTGATAGTCCATCAAGCCACAGGCAGTCACACAGCTGCCCACATTCAGTCAAGTGCTCCATTCAGATGGAATGACCTCTTTCATCTCAACTGGCCTAAAACAGAAGAGGGATTATGGGATAGTTGACGACATCTGAATATTTACATGATACTGGAAACTGGACTTTCCCACTGGTCAGAGTCTCTCCTATCGCATATCTTTCAATCTATCGCATCGAACTGAATGGAGACACAAGGATGTAGCGAGCACGAGCAGACAGAAAGGGTTTGCTAATGCCCTGTCTCATCCTGTCTGTGTTAATCTAAGCACTTACTGCAAGTAACACCCGTGACCAAATGACCATCATTTAGTTTTTAAAGCATGTAAGTTTAGTATGGATCATGTGCAGCATTGTGTCAGTAACACTGATTCACAGATAATCTTAGCTAAAACTGTACTGGGCTGTTTAAATGCTCAAAAAATGTATGCATTACAGATGGATTACATCCAACAAACGTTTATCTAGTTGTTCTTTAAAGGGGTGGTTTACTTCTTTTTCTCTTTGCATGATTGTGTTTATGGGGTGCAATATAACATGTATTTGTGTTTTTTCTTTTTTACATAAATTTCACCTTTATTGTAAGCCGCTTTCTCCTGTGCCATTTGAAGGACCGTTTTACATCCTGGTTCTTTGAAACCACTCCCTCAGAAACAGGCAGTGGGCTCAGATTGGTTAGTTGGGGCGGTGCGTTGTGATTGGCTAAACTGTAGCGCACGTTGTCCGGAAACTTCACACCCATTACCTTTACGGGCGAAAGTTGCATTTGCTCCGGTCAAATGTAAATAATGGTGTCGATATAGCCAGAATCAGACCCAGAAAGCGGCGATGATGAGAGTCAAGCAGAACCTCCCCAAACACGGCTCTTACAAAACGTTTCTGAATGGTACATTTTTTTAAATTATTATTATTCTATTTTACTATTATTATATACGAATTTCGATTCGCTGTTACATGAAAATGCTACTGCTGCTTGTTAGCTTTTGAGATACGTTTTTCTCCGGATTAAACATTTAATATATCTGAATAAATGACAGTAATACCGCTTTTTAAAGTTATTGTTCGAAGTTTGCTGTTACGATTTTATATTTATATATATATATATATATATATATTTTACTTTATACACATTTGTCTTGTACACACAAAATAGCATCGAACTAATTGGCTACTATAAACAAACAGTGTTGGCATTACGTTCTTGATCAAATCGAAAAATGACGTCATAAAGTATACATGGAAAATACATTTAATTGGTATATAATTACAAATTCAGGTCCAAAATGTTTGTACGCGTTTGACACATGAAATAGCTAAGTAGCTACTCCAGCGCTGGCATTTGTTTACATCCTTGATAAAACTAAAACATTACGTCTGAAATGATACATGCATACATTTAAAATGATGAAGTCTTAGCCTACTTACAGGTTGTGGCCCAACAACTGCTGCCTCTGGTTTTAAAGTTGGAACTGCTTCATGTTTTAGTAACAGTTTCTTGTTGAATCCGGCATTGAATTTGTGGAGATTCTGGAAGCTGTCTTCGTAAAATGTGCAGCACAGAGAGCTAAATTACAAATGTAATTTTCAGGAACATAATCAAACATAAATTTATAAAACTACAGCGTCCAAGTACGAACACAGAAGACCTGACAGCTGGGTAAAAATAACACGCTTTCGACGGCATGACAGCTCTCTACACTCTTCCTCTTCGACTAAGCCTCAGAAATATGGCCATGCCCCCCTTTTTTGCATATTCCCGAGGGAGGGTTGATGTAAATTTATGGGTTAGTTACGTATAAAACCCAGGAAGTATCTCATTGTAGTCCTATTTGAGTCGTTTTTGTAGGCATTAAACTTAACTTCCTGATTTTTAAAAGACGATATCTCTGTTTACGTTGAACTTTCAGCGCTGAACTTTCAACTTTGCAGATACTGTTCATGCACCAACAGCAACATTACACACTATTTAAAATGAAAAAAGTGAAATCGCAATAAACCACCCCTTTAATACAGTTTCACCTGTGAAAACTTGAGCTACAATACCTTGATTAGCATGCTAACCGTGTGCTTTATACCTGCTAGACTGTTTGTATGGAAATATTGTGTTTTAATTTTTAACATGACATGTTATCTTAAAATATTGTCTTTTACAAACAACTTTTAAAGCCCATTCACATCACAGATGATAACTATAATGATATACCAATATAGTTTTAATAATCATCCCCATTCTATGAAAATAGGGAAGTCCACAGCTATTATAACAATGACATAGAGGAACAATTTTAACTGTAATCACTTTCAGAGCTACTTATCAGGCAAACAATAAAATCATTGACAGCCAATCAGAATCCACCTGACTTGAAAGAGCTTAAGCATTAAAGGGGCAGCTGACAAAAAGCTGCAGCACACGCTTATAATAAACAGAACATTATTTTCCATTGGTGTGGATGCTAAATTAGTAGTTGTTATAGTTATTGTACTTTGTGTGAAAACCTTTTAAAAACCATGTCTCAAGATCATTTCATTTAGTTTTTATTCCTTTACACTGTGTACATTTTCATTGCAAAAACTTTTATGCATTTGTGTACTGATGTTTTTTTTTTTTTTGTCATATTATGTGTTACCACCATGGGAAGTGCAATTTAAATTTCGTTGTTATAGGCAATGACAATAAAAACGCAAATCAATGTGACACCCAATAAAATGGTTTTGGTCCTTAAGACCAATTAATTGACAAGTCACTTTGAAAATGTGCTGTTTTGAACATTTCTCATATCTGTATGTTGTTATCAATCGTCAATCTTTTTTTTAGACATGCGTGTTATTTAATATTGCTAATGTTTTAGCTTGAGGCTGAAATAGCACAGCCTGTTTGAACACGCCTGGATACCTCTCTGGTGTTCCACATCAACTGGTTCCAGAGGAGTTTACCTACTGCTGCGTATTAATCGTGATAATGTATTTATCTCATAATTACTTTTCAAAATAGACAATCTACTTTGCAGTAACAGTGCTGTGCAACATGAGCAGAATTTGGTTGGTTTTGTCACAAGAAGAACAAGTTCATTAAAGCAAGTGATTGTACCATAGTGAACTTTTGCATATTGAATATTTAACAGTTTTCTTAAAAAGTAGCCTGCCAGCTCCAGCATTTTTTTTTATTTATTTACACACAACTTTCTAACCCCCAAATTATTTAGTTTTATGAACATGTAAAAATTCAATATATCAAAAGAACAATTCTAGCTTCATTCATTCTTTTCTTAAAGGGACAATGTGTATGAATTTCTACCATCTAGCAGTGAAAATGTATTTTGCTTTTTCAAATGCGTGTTGCATCAACGGTAGCCATTATGTACCAAAAAGCTTTCTGCGTAATTATTACGAGGATAAGTCAGATAATTGGCAGAGGTATTTGTACACCATTGAGGACATATTTATGATTACAAATATTGATTTTAAATAATAAAATACATAAAGTACATATTGTCCCTTTAACACTTTTAAAAACAATTTTGAACCACAAGCTGAGAAAATTGTGTTTTTGTCAAAGACATCATCTGGATTGGATTCAGAATGATGATCAAAACCAAGACTGAGTCCATCAACACCCCCAAAGAACAGTCGTATACCAATTTGTGGGTTCAACATTTTATTTAATTTTGTAACATTAGGGAGTTTTGATTTATATGCCGTTTAATGTTTGAAGATCACATAGCTCAATTTTCCTTAAGCAATCTTTTATCCTCTCCTGGAATACGCAGGTATTTTTCTTCGCTTGTTTTTAGATCCGAAAGTTGCTGTACTCTTTCAAACGATGAGTAGCAGTGCCTCGGTGTTAAAGTCAATTGCAGGGAAGCATTGTGTCACAAATGATGGAAAATTTTGTCTGTGGCGGAGAAAAATATAAAGTTGGGCGCAATTTTAATAACATTTTCTGCAGGGGTCCATTGTATCACTGTAGAGGTCTAGAGTGAAAGAAAAAGTGAGATGAATTTCCATATGCAATATTATTCACACTCAGAGCAAAATTAATATTTCTTAGGTTGAACGAAAATAATTTACTGTGGTACTATAGATAGCACAACACTCATTTCTGGTCAAAGGGATAGTTCATCTTTTTATTTTATTCACCCTCATGTTACAAATCTGTATGAGTTTCTTTTTTCTGTTGAACACAAAAGATCTATTTTGAAGAATGTTAGTAACCAGACAGTTGGCGTAGCCTTTGCTGTAACAATTGCTTACAAACATTTTTTTAAATATGTTCCTTTGTGTTCAACAGAAGAAAGAAACTCATACAGGTTTGGCTTAGGCTACAGGTGGTAACTTGAGGGTTAGTAAGTGATGACAAAATTGTTATTTTTGGGTGAACAATCCCTTTAAGAAATATATAAGTTAGCTCTATGCTAAGCTAGTAAGCAAAGATGTTAGCTTGATAAGTTAGCCAAAAGCTAAGTGAAAACAGAGAACCGGAAATGTTTAATTTGACCAGTTTTAGTGTCAGTAATATAATGTGATATGTAATTTAAAATTTAAGTGTTAAATTTAGGTGTTATGATGTCTTATCTAATAGCTATCTATAGACCATTTTGCAAGATGTAAACAACACTGGTCCAGAAGCATTTCCTGTTACAGTTTTTTAACAATAGCTAGGATAAAATAAAACCAACAGAACATATAAAACTGAATCAAAAAGTTAAACAAACATCTTTAAGATGTTTTCTTTACATGTGAAATAAAGAAAACAGTTACAAACTGAAACAGGAAGTGTTTCTGGACCAGTGTTGTTTACTTCTTGCAAAATGGTCTATTCTGGGGGTAGGCGGCGGTAGACAGAAATGTACATTATAATTTGCTGTGTTCATTTGACCTCCTCTGATAACTGTATAATTGGATGTGCTGGTTGATGGATCTACATGTTCAGAGGCCTGTGTGTTCATTTCTTCTGGGGTTAAAGAAACCCGCGGGGCCGAGCCAGTGCAGACCACCTGCTCGCCCACTTGCTATCTCCAGCGGAAGCAAGCTGAGCGTCTGGGGAGGTCTCAGACACAGCAGGCTCTCAGCAGCTCTCAGCTGGTGACTACCAGGTCACAAAGTCATCAATAGTGTCTAGTGTGTGTGTGTGTGTGTTGTACTTTGTGTGGGTGGTTTTGGATTTCATACTAAATGAAGGCTATGAGAGGCATAGCAGCAGTATAATCTCAGGAGACGGACTGAATCCAAAATGGCTGCTTTTTGGCAGTAATTCAGATGTAAATATGGTAATGGCTCATTATGGTCACCGCGTAAAAATAAAGACTACTGGCCACAGCCTGAATATACTGTGATATTATCATGATGAATGTCGTTATATGTGTAGAAGATGTAAAAAATAAGGAAAACTTTTTCTTTTTCCAAAACGAAGTTGTCAATTAGGAACATAACTGCTAGTTTTTGTATTCATGTTGGTTTCATATGATTTTGGCAAACTTTTTTTTATTTTTTATTAAATTACTCTAAAATTGCCATGTGGTGTAACCATTCAATAAAAAAGTAATGTTTTCTTTACCCCTTAATATGTTTTTTTATTTATTAATACATAATTAAAAACAAGTTTTTGCTTTTTCGTACTATATTTAGCAGTTATTGACCTGTATAGTCTTTTCCTGTTTATTTTTTCTTCGTATTTTGGTTGCACCACATGAATTATTGTTATTTTGATATGGTGAATAAAACCTTTGCACTTATTTTTAAAATGTTTTAATAATATAAGTTTGTCAAACTACTTGGTAAGATGTTCTTTTCAAGAATATCATTATTTTGTAACAAGATGTTTTTCTTCATGTTTATATTAGTACAGTTATATCACCCTGACGTTTTGACTTGCCAAAAAATATCAAAATTAATAATAATAATAAACCTACAGTGAGGAAGTATTTCACCCGGAAAAAAGTAAAAACACCATAATTAGTATAACATAATTTAAATATGAAACCCACTTTAAAATTAAAATAAAAAATATATTGAATATGCATAAAATGTGAGTATTTAAATATATCAATTAATTTGAATTCAGACATTTAAAGAAATGCTTATCTCTGTGTATTGAAATCATTGCATGTATTAATTGGATTTTAATGTACTTGTGAATCAACTTGGGACAAATAAATCTTTAAATATCATGAGAGGTGTTAAAAGAAGTTGACTCAGACACAAACACACAAACCTGAGTCTTATCAGTGGCACTCCCTGTCTGTCCCGAGGGTAGGGCAGTGAGAGAGAGATTATGGTGACTGGCTGCACTGTCAGTACTCAGTATTGTTGTGTGAATGAGCAACATCAGCACATCTGATTCTGACATTCTTTAGCCGTCAGGTCATGTGAGAGCGAGGCACAGGTCAATGGGAGTGATTGAGACAGACAACAAGCAGTTTGTATACATGACCTAAAAATTATACAGTAGGATTCTGTAAACAAAAAGTTAACAAATAAGAAGTTTCGAAAATTAGGAGAATCGCACCAAGATGTAAACAGGAGTGAAGAGAAAAGGTGTTTTACAAGCAGATGTGCAAATAAATATGATCGAGAGCAGAAATAAAACCGTCTAAAAACAGAACTGGTATGAAAACACCAAGTCTCCTCTTCAACCATAGAGGCCAGTTTTAGTGCACTTTACCATAATCAGTCATCCAATCCAGTGACGGCTTCCTTATATAGACACATTTTCCCATTTACTGTTTAGAGCATACCAGCATTTTTTTTTCAATTAACTCTTGCCTCACCATGATTAATTAGTAAATAAATACACAAGATGATTTAGAACAATGAAACAAATAAAAAAATAAAAGAAATAGGACAGATAAAACAAGCACATTCATTTGCCCAACAGTTTGTGCTTTCTTTAATAAACCTACATAAATTTTATAAAATGCATAGGAACAGTAAGAACACAGTAAAAACCGTGATGGAAGACAACTTTTCGAGGTCTTTCCTTCACATTTACTATTTACACATTTATTTATTTATTTATTTTTTCAAAAGAAGTTAATGCAGCAAGATTTGTTTATACTGTTCATACTCTTTTTACACTTGTTTGCATTAAGATACGTTTGCCGTCATCTAATGCTAATTTAAAGGCGCAGTAAGCGATTTCTGAGAAACACACAAGAGTGTGTTCATTCACTCCCCGCACCTACATTTGTCTGGACGGTATTGAGAATTGAACCCACAACCTTAAGGTTACCAGTCTGACAAGTTTATACAAATTGTTTGTATTATATTGCACAGTTATGAGTGGAAATGTCAGAATTTCCAGAAACTTGTAATTGCAAGAAAAAATGTCTGAATTGTGAGTTTGAATCTCGCAATTCTGACTTTATAACTCGCAATTTATATCACAATTGCGTTGTAATTATCTTTTTTATTCCCGGGTGGAAACAAGCTTCAATACCATTTTGTTATCATCCATAATTTTAATATCACTGCATTACTAGCTTCTGATATGATTGTCATTTTCAATGATTCAAAGAGTGAGTTCAGTCCCACATAAAAAACTGAAATCAAAAAAATTAATGCAATTAAAATAAAAATGATTTGGATTTGTTTTAAATCTAATTTAATTCATTCATTTTAGAGCAGGTTGGTTTGGTTCACAGAATTGTATTGGATTAAAAAATGTTTATATAGTGTTTATATGTGCCAGTACATGACAGCAAGTCATTGACAGGGTGTGAATAAGTGAAAGTGGGTGGGAGAGGTTGAACACCATGGACTAATGTGGAATGTCACACCGGGATTAGAGTTTTGGGAATCAGTTCTGGGAATGTGTCATATCCACAACTCATTCTGACTCAAACACATTTCAGAAACAGCTAAGTCGACCGATGCCCTGTGTCCTTTAAGGGATAGGTGGGGGTGGGTGATCATTCTGAAGGGCGTGTGATTTGTAGCTCGGTTTTCTCAGTGCGAAATTGAATGTACAGTAATAAACCTTTACTCATTAACTAATCATCATCCCAACTGCGTGTGAAGTCCAAAGTAGAGACAACAGTACATGCCTCATAATATGAGCTCAGAAACAGCAGTAAATCAATGGTTCATAAATCAGTCTCCCCTCAGCAGATAGGACACTAGATGTAGATAATATTATCAAAAGTCAAAAGAGCCCAATGTTTCTAGATATGCCTCAGGTTGTTTCTTTAGTGTTTCTGTTGGAATTTTTTCTTTTATTTTTGGGTGTGTCACTGTAGATGGCGTGTGATTAACCTCACCCTTTAAAAAAGACCTTGATTCTGATTGCAAGTATCTACTAGTAAGACTTACTAACTGTTATTGTTTAGTCCATGACTAAAATCAGAAAGGTGTAGAGCTTATTTTAAACGAATTTATCATAATCTGCTGTTTTATAGCTTCTTTTTTTTTTCTTTTTTGCAAATTACAGTACGGTGTATCTACATACCAAAGTGGGTGTGTAAATATGAATCTTGAGAAAGCACCCACACCCAGTTTTCACACAGGCAATTGCTATCGTTCACCTGCAGGCCTGGCAGAAGTTGCTGCTTGTTGTGTTTTACGTGTTTTGACAAGTTTTTAACTTGGCTACACCCAGCTAGGTGTGTACTCATCCCATAGCAATAGTAAAAGGGAGTTACCACTCACTGGACCTTTATATGAGAAACCTCTTTACAGTTATGACCACCATGAATGAAAACTAGTTGAATAAATAAATTCTAAACTCTAAAGAACCCTTTCAGTGTAGTGTAGTAACACTCAGAAGACTATTTTTGTCAGCGTGAGGCATATTTTGGCAAGTAAATGCTCACAGCAGTTGCAAACCAACAAACATTGCTTAGCAATGTTGTTTGTGCTGTTAAGAGAAAAAGGTTTCCAAAAACTCTTTAGGGGCACCACTGTCTTCAAGTGTGGACATGCAAGGCATCCAAAATATGTTTTCAATCTGTTCTCATGATTTTATGTTGAGTACGGCACATAAACAGGCTTGTTGATCATGTGATCTTTTTACAGAAGCCCCAGCGTGTTGAAATTGCGGTAAAATTGCTAGACCGCCTTCTGTGTGAATGCAAACAGGTCACGGGATCTATGCCAGGATGGGGACCTAGTAACGGGGATCAGTCCCGGAAAGCGCAATATGTGAATGCACTCACAGATTCCGAAAAATCACTGGCACTGTGAATGAACCAAAGTCAAAAGATTCCGGGACAGATCGCAGGACACATTATCCATGTATTTTCCAGAATCTCTGTGTGAAAGGGGTTTGAGTGAGACTAAAATGTTACTAGCTTTTATCTCTTTGCTTTTTGGTTGTAAGGCTGTGGCCAGGCGTTCCTGCTGGTTGGGGAATGTCAACTCTCTGATTAGTGTATTTTGAAAAGTTTATTGGATTAAATCCATTAAAGGGTTAGTTCACCCCAAAATGAAAAATGATCTCATTAATGACTTTAAGAAAATTTAGATAGATTTCAGAGAGATTTCTGTCCCTCCACATTGAAAATTTATACACCCTTTATATACCCTTTAAACCACTTCACTGATAATTTTGGTGCTTGGTTAATACATAGTAATGTTTTATATAGAATTCTGTTGTACTATGATTATTGTGATTTTTAAGAATTGTGATTCTAGGTATTATGACTCGGTATTGCGATTTTTGTTTGTATCATTCAACTTTTCCCCATGGTCTTGAGTTAAAAAACCACATACATGATGGTGCATGTGGTATATCTGTAGATGTCTCTGTCCGCCATTTTTCACTTTCTTGTGTCCATTAGTAAGAAATATGATGTCATATTACATTACATGACTCATGTAATACTCACCGACACAACACTTATCACCCTCTCAGCACTACTAAGGATAGGACAATACTAAGGATTTTTTTCCTACTTCTTTCTACAGTGATTCAAATTTGTATTTGCCCTGCAAAAAAATCCACATGCCCCACCCCTAAAAAAGTAATGAATGAATAAGATAAATAAATTAGTCATATTTATTGTCTTAAAACTACTGGTCCAAAGGCCTGTTCACACCAGGACGAATTTCGCGCGCGTTATTCGCCGACGTTTGACTAAACAAAGGGCGCCAATGTGAGTGTTCAAACCGCGCGTAAAACGCCACGCGTAAAACCGTCATTTTTTTAAAAACGCCTCGGGTTCGTTTTTTTAGTTTGACGCACCACTATCCAACCAATAAAATTGGCGCTTTTGCTCACGTGTTTGGAGCTTCTGAAGAGACCGAAAAATACAACTTTGGGGCGCTCAAACACAAAACGGTCTTGCCGAGCACACATATGCAACGGCGAAGAAGATATACGCCAAGTAGCGTCGCCGTCTACACAGCCAGGAAGAAATAAGACGCGGAAGATGCAAGGCAAGATGAATGTAGAGCTGCTGTTCTCGTTGGTGCTAGAACATAAAGAACTACATGACAAACGCGACAGGGACTACAAACATCTTGAGAAAAGAGAACTGTTATGGAGTGGTATTGCATGGCAAATGAGCGCCATCTAATATCAGGGAATGAATTTGCATGTTCACTCGGCTCATCGTCAGCGAAAAACGCTTGGGTGTGAACACAAAAAACGAATAATGCGCGCTGATATTCATCCCGGTGTGTACGGGCCTTAACTCATGTAAATTTAAATAAATAAATAAATAAATACAAATACAACAAACACTGCTTTTCATGTTAAAGGGATACTCCACTCCACTGTTTATATTCACTTAAGACATAACAGACTATGTTTACTAGGATGCTTGCAGAGACCAGAAGTTTCTGACGTGATTTTGTGTGAATATGTCGGTTCAAGCGGAAGAAGACATGAAATAGAGCTCAATTCAGCATTGGCACGCTGTCTGAGAAGCAGCTTTCTGTGCGCGCGCTTCGGGTCTGTGCGCACACAACTTCTGCATCTTCTTGCGCTTGAATATTTAAATTGGCAAGGCTTAAAATCATGTGCAAATCTGGCCATCGGGCAGTCCTTATTGTCTAGCTCTGCTGAAATAATAAAAGATTTAACTTTCCTAATCTATCTGTTTATATGTCCGAGTTATTGCTAATAATTTATGTGGGATTAACAGATTTGTAAAATACTTGGTATAATTGGTTATGATCTGTCTGTCTTCTATGGGTGTATTCTTTGTAGTTTTATGCGTTCGTAGTACCTAGCCATTCCAGTCATGAAAAAAATAAAACGTAAATGTCTTTTAAGATGGATGGCAATCCAATCAGTTAGACTACCTCATAAATTGTTGGTATGAGGTACAAGATGTGACTTGAAGTGGAAACTCAAGTGCTTTTTTTTTCCTGGCTGTTTTGAGAACAAGGTTTTTTTGTTGCCTTGTTTTTAAATTAAAAATGGATTTTAAGAAACAATACTGTTCCCATAGTGTGCTTTTACCGGAAATGGATATTGTTGTTGTGTGTTCAAATATTTGAGAGTTGGAGAAAGGGGAGGGCTTTGGTGTGAAAATGTCGAAACACGCAGAGCCGGTTTTGTGAGGTTGTTGTGCTTGCAGTCAAGCATTAGCTCACACGCCTTGTTTGAGAAGCCAAGGGTCAAAATCTACCGCTGGCATTCCCGCGTCACTACCGCCTCCCTCCCTCCCTCCTTGCTTCTCTACTTCTCCCCTTCTCCCATGATCCTCTGCACCAGTTTCAATTGCATGTGTTTGTTTGAACTTCTATATATCTAATTGTGTTTTGTCCTGCTGATCAAGAACAGATTGCAGGGTGACTTAATTACATTTTTTAATGAGCTTCAGCTGCTTTTTTAAAAAATACTTGTTTAATCCATGATTTTTTTGTTTCACAGGTTTTACTTTTGGGCTGTTTGGTTTGAGTCCGGGAGGCCAAAATGGAAATGCACTGTAAGTACATGTAATTATTACAATATTAAAACTCTAAAACGTAATCCAATTAGACTATTATTTTAAAACTATGACTGACAACATGACTGGGTTTAAAGACACTTAATATTCAGTAATATTATCGATTTGTCCGCAGACTCTGCACTCACACTCACACAAAATTGACTTTTGCAACAATGAAAATAATGAACTGAACAGCTGAATTAAATTAAAGAATTCATATTTGATGAAGTTTGTATCATTAATAATTTTTTTCCTGTTAATTATTTTGAAGCTGCTTTGAAACAATCTACATTGTATAAAACGCTATAGAAAGAAAGGTGACTTTATTTGTAGAGCCCGACCGATAAAGGATTTTGAAGGCCGATACCGATACAAATATTTGTTGGTTTTAAAATCCGATATTCCGATATATCGGCCGATATTATTAGTATTTTTTTTTTTCAGAAACGCGCAACAAAATATTAACAGATTTCCCTAACATTAGTTATTTGTAGTTAATTATGAGTTTAAACTGAAATATTATGATAATGCATAACTGGTTCTCTCTGCCCGACTCTGGGTGGATCAGAAGGTTGCAGGATATGGCGCGTTATACACGAGTGTTGCCAACAGGGACGGTGTAGAGTGCCCTCTGGTGGACAAACTATACAACTCCAACACTCATGACATGGTTGAAGCGTGATTCGTCCGTTTTTATTTTAATTTTTGAAATATTCATTTATCGGCCATTATAACTGCCGATACCGATATTTTAGATAATGTCTAATGTCGGCCGATATATATCGGTCTGGCTCTATTTATTTGTCTAATTGACTTGATAACCACTAAATGCCCAGTATTAAAATCATCTTTGATTTACTATTTTATGTTAATAACAGTTAAATAAATAAATAAATAAAATCTTAAAGGTATGGTAGACTAGGCAATTGTCATAGCAGATAGAAATAGCAAGATAGCTTTGAAAGCATGAGATCCCTCTCTCCCTCCAGTGTCTCCAAAACCACGCCTTCTTCAAAACACATGAACACACACGCACCTCAGAGTTTGCAAAGCACCATGAGATGAATTAAAATACCTCATCTCAAAGCACATAGCATTACAATAATAATGAACTTAAACTACTTAAAGAGCACTGACCTGTACCACCTGACTGCTGCAGATTTATTTCAGTGTTGATAGTGTTGCCGTTGAAATGCATAAATTCGAACACTCCGAGTATAGCGTCACAGGTTTCCATCTCTTCAAAATTACAATAGTCATGGCGTGAACGCTGCATAAGCTCACTGTTTTGGTTCTGGAAGAACTGTACAAGTACAACTGTACTGTTTCTGTTGTGGTACTCTGTTGTGGCATAGCATTAAACGTGCAAATGACGTGTGATGTCTGCGTGAGCAGGTGAGGTACGAAAATACATACGTTGACAGGCAGGGAGGACATCGTATGCATTGGATCGAATACAGTGATTGGATGAGCACTTTATGCTCCTACACCTTCCACAGACAATATACATGCTTTTAGACATTTAGAATTAGTGATTGCTATCAGTATGTGAAGAGAATTTTAACCAACAAAAAATATTTTTATGGAACGAATCTCCTCCCCTGCCTTTAAATAAATTGTTTTAAATGCTACAAGTGAACATTATAATGCACAGTATAAAATGTACATTCATTTTGAGATTTGAAGCATACATTTAACTGTTAAAATTGTTTAACTGATGCATAAGAATCGTTAAAATATGCAAATTACAAATTTAAAAAAAAAAATCATCTTAAAGGGATACTCCACTTTTTTGGGAAATAGGCTCATTTTACAACTCCCCCAGAGTTAAACAGTTGGGTTTTACCGTTTTCGAATCCATTCAGCCGATTTTCTGATACTTAGAAGAATCTCAGTAACCAGACAGTTTCTGGTCTCATTGACTTACATAGTATATTTTTTTCCTACTATGAAAGTCAGTAAGACCAGAAACTGTCTGGTTACTGATATTCTTCTAAATATCAGATCATCGGCTGAATGGATTTGAAAAAGGTAAAACTCAACTGTTTAACTCAGGGGGAGTTGTAAAATGAGCCTATTTCCCAAAAAAGTGGAGTATCCCTTTAAGATGATTTTTTTTTTTTAAATTTGTAATAATAAACTGCCCACTAGGGGGAGGAGCCCGCCAAAAGGAATTTTAATGCAATTTCAATGGTAACACAATGTCTGTCAATGGTTTTCACAGGATGAATACACAGGGTGTATGTTTTTGACTGAAACCCAATTTATGATGATTAATGAAATATGTGATGGAGCAAATAGATAAAAGCAAATTAAAAAACAGTGCCAAGTGTCCCGATATGGGACAGTTAATGGGTTAAAATGAAATGAACATTGTTTTGTGTCTTGTAATCCACGTTTATTAGCTTTGAGGTCATCTATCCCCCTTTTTCCTATGTTCCATGATGCTTTGCATGAATATTGGAGTAACTTCAGGGGGATTTTTTTATGGTTTTGACAAAACAGAGGTAATAGATCAACTCAAATCTTGTTGTGTTTGTGTGTGTATCAGTAGCAGAGGCCCCAGGCGCGGTGAAGGTTACAGAGTGGCAGCAGTCGTATTACGGGACAGATTCAGGCATCCAATCAGGAGCCACTACGGTTCGCTCAGACGAAGATGGTACAGAGTACAGCAAGAAATTCACCTACACTACCACATTCACAGAGAACCCTGCAGGTGAAAAAACATCAAAATTATTTTATTATGTAGTAACTTTAATTTCCTTTGCCAGATTTCCCTCCAAAATAAGCATAGAAAATGCAAAAATAAGCTGTTTAGTTCAGTTTATAATTCTTTCTGTATAACGCTCTCCTATAGAGGTGGAGTCTCAATTAAATATGACCCGTGCCCAGCGTGTGAGGGCGGCCATGTTTCCTGAGACAATGTTGGAGGGATCGGCCGTCCTTTCCACACAGATCGATTCGTCCCAGCAGACCAATGTTCAGAAGCTAGCCGAACCATCTCAGCAACTCAAAGCCGCCATCGTTCACCTCATCAACTACCAGGATGATGCTGAGCTCGCTACACGCGCCATTCCAGAGCTCACCAAACTCCTCAACGATGAAGACCAGGTACTTCGCTGCTTGTATTAAACATCTGTTGATGTCATAACACTCACTCACTGTTCTCTACGTCACAAAAACGTATACAAAAAAAAAGAAGTACGTTATTTATGTACTGTTGCTTCATGTCCTGACTGTTGACCCTCGCTCTCGTTTTCAGGTGGTGGTGAATAAGGCAGCTATGATCGTGAACCAGCTGACCCGCAAGGATGCGTCCCGCCGGGCTCTGATGCAGTCCCCGCAGATGGTGGCCGCCGTAGTGAGAGCCATGCAGAACACGTCCGACATGGAGACGACTCGCGCCACGGCCAGCATCCTGCACAACCTCTCGCACCACCGCGAAGGGCTGCTCGCCATCTTCAAATCAGGGGGCATTCCAGCTCTGGTGCGCATGCTGAGGTGAGAGAGACTGGAATCCTGAAGTAATATTCCGATATTCCGTCAATTGACTTCAGTCAATGAGACCAGAAACTGTCTGGTTACTGATATTCTTCTAAAAATCAGAAAATCTGCTGAATGGATTCGAAAATGGTAAAACCCAACTGGGGGAGATGTAAAATGAGACTATTCCCCAAAAAAGTGGAGTATCCCTTTAAGCCAGCACTTGATTTGAACCACCCAATCCATTTCTTTTTTCAGTTCTCCGATGGATTCTGTTCTTTTCTATGCCATCACCACCCTGCATAACCTGCTTCTGCACCAAGAGGGAGCAAAGATGGCGGTGCGTCTGGCTGACGGTCTTCAGAGGATGGTTCCCCTGCTGAAGAAAAGCAACCCCAAGTTCCTGGCCATCACCACAGACTGCCTACAGCTGCTGTCCTATGGCAACCAGGAGAGCAAGGTGTTTATGTCGTGCATGTTGATCATATATATATATATATATGAAGAGTTCAGATGCAAAAGCCTCTAAATGCCATTTGAAATTTTCTTCTTTAATGATGATTTTTATCAAACTTGTATATTTAAGTTCAGTAATTTCACTTAAATAACAATTAATAGGTAATTAGGGCCCAAGCCCTGAAAGGGCGAAGGCCCTATTGTTTTCCTTGGGATTATTTTTCTTTACTATTATTATTATAATTATTATTATTTTACTACCTTTTGGGCACTTTTGGGGCCCTTAACGTGCTCGAAAACTCTTGAAACTTTGCACACGGGTCAGAACCCGCGGCCATCAGAGCCGGGCTGAAGCTGGTACCCGGGCGTGGCAGGGCGGCTCGTCAGCGCCCCCTGGAACGGGGTCCGAACACTTGGTCCATAACTCAAACACGCTTGTATGTAATAATATGAAACTCGGTACACATGTTGATCTCATCGTTTCATCTATACCTCGCGCTCTTACTTTTTACCCCAGCCCAACAGGAAGTCGGCTATTGAGGTTTGTTTGTAAAACGATCGCAATGGAATGTCAAATACTCCTCCTAGAGCTTTGATCCAAATTCGACGAAACTCGGTCAGCGTGAAGTCAAGACATTGAGGATGAAAGTTTGCGAGGGGATTTTTTATATCTCGAACGGTTTGTCCGTGGCGAGGAAACGAAATCATGGCGAGAAACGTGAAACAGGAAGTGTGTTATAACTTCAGCATACATTAACTGATCTTGATGAAACTTCAGCAGTGTGTTCGCTGTAAGAGGACGATCACATGGATGTGACTATTGTGAGTCAAAGTTATAGTGCCACCAACTGGCAGCAGGAAGTGTGTCACTTTCAAAATGCTTAGATATCACCCTTTTATTTTTACCCGATTTGCTTCAAACTTCATATGTATAATGTAAACATACGGCAGATGAAGACCTGTGAATGGATTCTTGATATCTTTGAAACTGTTGCCGTGGCGATGCATCAAACTTTACCCTTCTTTTAGGATGCTTTTAGGATGCTTTTGAGACCCTTAGCATGCTTCAAATTGCATGAAACTCGACAGACACATCACATTTATTAGCCAGTAGACATGTGCAAAGTTGCAGAAACGGGTGTGGTGAGGGCTCAGTAGCGCCACCTTTTGACAAAAGTGGGGTGGTTAGTTTTAACTAGAGTTACAAAAATTGGTATGTATATTGTACTCCTCGAGCCGGACAACTTTCTAATTGACACTTATTAGCTAGGACCCACGGAAAGTCAGATATTTTTGTTTGAATATGGCCACTTTGAGCCTACATGTCTCTGTGTCTCTGTGTCTTTGGCTGGCTGGCTGGCTGGCTGGCTGGCTGTCTGTGTGTGTGTGCAGGGGGAGGGGGCTTAACCATTTCACTGCTGTGTGTATGACCTGCATAAAGAAAATACATTTCTCAAGCCTGGTATTTTTTAAATAAGTTTTTATTTTTATTTTTTATAAGTAAAGGCATATAACTAGTTTAATTGTAGTGAATTGACAATAGTTTTATATAATTAGTTTATTAATCAGATTAACTTGGTCAATAAACTTGGTCTGAAAATTTGGTCCATAAATCAAACACACTTGCATGTAATAATATGAAACTTGGTACACATATAGATCTCATCGTTTCATATATACTTCACACTCTTACTTTTTACCCCAGCCCAACAGGAAGTCGGCTATTTAGGGTTGTGTTTAAAACACATGCAATGGAATTTAAATTATTGCTCCTAGAGCACTGAACCAAATTCGACGAAACTCGATCAGCGTGAAGTCAAGACATTAAGGATGAAAAAGTGCCACGGGATTTTTGATACCTCGAACGGTTTGGCCGTGGCGAGGAAACGAAATTATGGCGAGAAACATGAAACAGGATGTGTGTTATAACTTCAGCATACATTAACTGATCTTGATGAAACTTCAGCAGTGTTTTCGCTGTAAGAGACCGATCACATGGATGTGACTATTGTGAGTCAAAGTTATAGCGCCACCAACTGGCAGCAGGAAGTGTGTCACTTTCAAAATGCTTTGAAATCACTCTCTTATTTTTAACCGATTTGCTTCAAACTTCATCTGCATAATGTAAATACACGGCAGATGTAGACCTGTGAATGAATTTTTGATATCTTTGATACTGTTGCCGTGGCAACGAAACAAACTTTAACATTCTTTTTTGATGCTTTTGGGACTCTTAGCATGCTTGAAATTGCTTGAAACTCAACAGATACATCACATTTATAAGCCAGTAGACATGTGCAACTATGGCAAAAGATTAAAGTAATGTGAAAAAAGTAAACACTAAAAGCCTCATATCTTCTAAAAATGTAATTATACATCATTTGTTTCTAAATTAAATTATACAAATATTATAACTTCCCCAATTTTTCCCTTTTTTCATTTAAGAATTATGTTTACGTTCAAAAACAGCCAGAATTGTTGTAAAATTCAGAAAAAAATAATAATCTGAGTCATACGTAGTGCTATACTGCCCTCTTGTGTTCAATATCAGGTAGGCCTATTGTGTATATTCCCACCGGTTAATCAACGTGTGACTCCGCTGGGACTTGGGAGCTTTTAAATCGCTTACTTAAAACCGAAAGTCAAAATACGGATGTCCGCACAAGACATTAATGGTGTGGAGTAGAGCGAGCATTTTAAATAAATTCCTATTAAGTAGGATTGAACTAAACAGAAAGAATGTTCACTCTGTTCTGCTGGTTCCTCGCTGGTGGATCATATGATTACTTTGTCATAATCTATGACAAAAATGCTATTATAAACTATATTAATAATAGATAATACACATTGCTCTTATTTTTAAAAAATACATTCATGAAAAACAAGATAACAAAAATCATAAAAAGATATAGCCATGGCTGCTATAAATGTTTGAAATGCATAGGACAGATGTTTAATGACGCAGCAACATATAATTGAAAGGCAATTAATAATCTGTCATTACGTCACTGCATTATGATATTACGGCTCTAATACGGTGCAGCACAAAGCACTTATGTGCATCCCGAGCGGAGAATGATGTGCTTGAAGCCACATGAAGTTACAGCGCATTGAGTCCGTATTGAAAAGTTCAAAGCACAAAGGAAATACATATTTATGAACAGTGTATTATACATTATCTATCTATGCAATAGTTTATTGAGCCTTTTCTTTTAAAGGTTTTAAATTTCAGTTACTGTGTGCGTGAAGAACAATTATAGTGCTCTGACTCTAGTGTTGTGATCTAACCGACAGCGTCTGACACCCGGTAGAAAGTAACACGATTAAGTTACAGCAATAAAGTCCAGCAAGAAAAAGTTTCTTCATTCGAAAATATAGACCTTTAGACCTTTATCTTAAAGATCCAGTATAATAGGATTAACATTGAATCATCTTGAAGATCGTTTCATCGTTGACTGTAACCGAATGTGACGTGCTGTTTGAATGCTGAATGGAGAATGACTGACAGGCGCAGAGAGGGAAAAGTTTACGTGTTCTTGAATTTAATGACTTAAATATTAATTTCTATATCACATAATAGCTTCAGAACACTTATAATACAGTACACAAAAACTTTATGGTACTTTAGAAAGTTTTTGTGCCTTTTTTGCCTTACATAGAATAGTATATGCACAATATAGAATTTGAATCAGCCTCGTCAAAGATGGCAGTGTCAGAGCCGATACCGATCCTGAGTATCTAATCGGCGCACTTCTTTTCAACAGTCAAATTGAAATTGAAATTGCTTGAAACTCAACAGATACATCACATTTATTAGCCAGTAGACGTGCAAAGTTTCAGAAACGGGCAATGTGCAAGGACTAAATAGCGCCACCTTTTGACAAAAGTGGGGTTGTTAGTTTTATCTACAGTTACAAAAATCGGTATATACATTGTACTCCTCAAGCCGGACAACTTTCTAATACATAGTCATTAGCTCGGACCAAGAGGAAGTCAGATATTTTGGTTTGAATATGGTGAGCCTCTCTCTGAGCCTACGTCCCTGTATGGCAAGCCCTTTTAACATTTAAAAGCTAAGTTTGCCTGTCCGGAATTAACATTGTAGATATCAACAACGTCTTTCTGTCTATTCGTAATTACATTTTGGATAGTTTGTATTATCATTTAAGACATCTGTAACATAATTGTGACTAGTCGAAATGACAGAGTATGGCAAGCCGTTTTAACATTTAATCATAAAAGGGCCAAAGCCTTCGGCACCGCTACCCGGGTGCCTTTAGGTAACTAAAGGAACCGGGGTTGCGGTGCCACCGGCTTGGGCCCGCCATCGCTGCTCGCAGCTATATTTATCATTGCCATTTAAGTGAAATTACTGAACTTAGATATACAAGTTTGATAAAAAGCATCATTAAAGAAGAAAATTTCAAATGGCATTTAGAGGCTTTTGCATCTGAACTCTTCATATATAAATATCCTATTGTATATAAATGATATAATTTCTTTGTAAATATAGTTATGCGTGTATATATAGGTTTGAAAATTTATAAATGATAACTATTCTTATTATTTTAATTTATTAATAACATTACTATCTTACAAAATAATACAAATAAATGTATTAGTCGTTTGTTGTTCTTGTTCTTTAAGTTGAGTTTCTTTCAAATGTGATTGTCATGTCTGATTGTCTCACAGCTGATTATTCTTGCAAACGGTGGCCCTGAGGGTCTAGTGAGCATCATGAGAACCAACAACTATGAGAAGCTGCTCTGGACCACTAGCCGTGTGCTCAAAGTGCTCTCTGTCTGCCCGAGTAACAAGCCTGCTATTGTAGATGCTGGTAAGTCAAAGTGGTAAACCAAGTTTCAATCCACTATGGATATGAATGATGGTTGAAATTGTGGCTTTTTATAAAAATTGTGGTTGCCTGGCGGACTAAGTGTCATTTTAGTATCATTGAGATACTATTATAGTTACTATATATATTGAATTAGCTTTTATGTTTTTCATTTTCATTTTAATTCAACTAGCTGAAATAATATTTTTTTGTTCAATATTTAATTTCAGTTGTTTTTTTTTATTATTTCAAGTTACAAAGATGTTTTTTTTTACAAACGAATCTAACATTTTCTTTTAGGTGGAATGCAAGCTCTGGGTAAGCATCTGACTGGCTCTAGTCAACGTCTGATGCAAAACTGCCTGTGGACCTTGAGAAACTTGTCCGACGCTGCAACCAAACAGGTCAATTTATGCATCTAACACCATCTTAACTATCTTACACATACACATATCTTACAAACTCCATAGTTTATGAGGACTTTCCATATACACAATCATTTTAATACTGTCCAAACTTTTTATTCTATCCCCTTGCACTAGCCCTATTCCTAAACCTTTTACATCATGGCAAAAACATCACTTAGTATGATTTATAAGCTTTTTTTCTCAAAAATGTCCCCACAAAGACAAGGAATCTGGATATTGCTTTGTGAGGCCATTTTTGGTGGGACATACATTTAGACATAATTATTATCGTACTGTATTAACATGCTGTTCTCGAAACTTCAAGAATCATGAAGTTATCGAATTGTGGTTAACTCATTTAATATAATGTATCGACTCTCCTAGTTTCTGTTAATTAAAAAAACTTTGAAAACTAGCATTTTCATAATTACAGCAGAAATAATAGAAATATGCATATATATATATATTAGTCTATAAGGCCTTTGAATAATGTATTGGACAGTGGGAGGCCTTTGAGTCAAAAAGATTGAGAACCGCTGCTCTATACAAGTTGTACTCCAAATAAAATGGCAAACCCTTGCTGATTTAACAGAACTTGAAAATTTCATTGGTGCCAATGCATGCTCTCTGTCGACCCCTGCAGGACGGAATGGAAAATCTTCTCCAAGTGCTAGTTGGTCTGCTGTCATCTGATGACATCAACATGTTGACCTGCGCAACAGGCATCCTGTCCAACCTCACCTGCAACAACACACGCAACAAAACACAGGTGACCCAGAGTAACGGTGTGGAGGCACTGATTCACACCATCCTGAGGGCCAATTCAAAACAGGACGTGATCGAGCCAGCTGTCTGTGCCCTTCGCCACCTCACCAGCCGGCACCCGGATGCTGAAATGGCACAGAATGCCGTACGAACCTATTACGGCATCCCCGCTATTGTCAAATTGCTCAATCAGCCCTACTACTGGCCAGTCATTAAGGTGAGTGAGAGGAAAGCAGAGAGAACTGTCAAATTAGCACCTCAGTGAGCAATCGATGGCTTTGCAAACTATCAAAGAAGATTTATTTTTTATTTTTTATTCCTAAACGCTTTCAGACACTTATTGGTGTGGATGAAGCATTGAACCAGTGCCACTGTAGAAATACCCCATTCACAGGAGCTTTTGTCGACTTTAAATTAATTATTCCACAATTGAAAGTGTCCAAAATAGTAAGGTTAAGTTAAATTAAGTAAAATTGACATGATATATAGGGGCCGTATGTCGAGTAAAACAACTGTGAATAAACCGCAGAATGTAAAAGCATTTAATTTCCTCGGTTGATTAATTGTGTTACATGGCTGTTGCTTAAATTCACAGACCCTGGGACAATATTTTATGGGTGTCTCCCTCTCTATGAGTAGTTTATATCATAGAGGGCCTTTTTGGGGTTCCTGTTGTGCAGTATATACCGGTAGACATATCTTGCTGACCTCACGTTTGTCTTAATCACAGGCTGTGGTTGGTCTGATCCGTAACCTGGCACTTTTACCAGCCAATCAGGGTCCTTTGAGAGATGCCGAAGCCATTCCCAAACTGGTCACTTTGCTTTTAAAAGCTCATCAGGATGCACAGAAACATGGTTCATCTGCTCAACAACAATACCAGGTATGCATTCCTCACCTGTCGCTGTAACATGGACACATAATTTGGGTGGGGAACCAAGTTTTTAACCATTTAAAAAAAAAAAAAGGACTCTCCTGAAGAATGACGCTTATGTGCCAGTTGTTTTTATTGATTCAGAAATATGTAGCACAATCAGAGAACTCCAATTCTCAAACGAATTATTAAGTGCTTTTAAGTTTATTAAAAAACATGTAACCCAACTAGTATATGTTAATTTCTAAATGAATGACCCTATTGAGCCAGCTTTTTTTGGTGAATAAAAAAACATGTAGTTCACCTAGCATATTCCAATGATTTTTTTTTTTAATTATCCAACACATCCAGCATTCAACTAAATCTTGAGACATTAATCAGTGCACATACTGACTGATTTTTCATATGACAGTGCATAGTAAAAATATTAATATATATATATATATATATATATTACAAATATTAAATATAATATATATAAAAAATATATAATATATATATATATATATAATATAAATATATAATATAAATATTAAAATATTTTCTAATTATTATAATCCTTTCTTAAAAAATAATTGAGAAAATAACTAAATAATCTAAAAAAATAACTATTTAAAATAGTTTAAATTCTGTACAATTCCCATTATTACACGCATGTACAATATACAGACTACTGTTTCACGTTTACATTTAAAAATTTAGCATACACTATCCAAAGCAATGTACAAATAAGGAGAGCAGTAGAAGCAATGAAACTAACAATAAGGCAACAATATGCAAATGAATTTAAAAAAAAATTGTATATAGATTAGTAAGTGTTAGTATAAATTGATCAAATGTAACTGAAAAGATGTGTCTTCATAGCCTGGCATGCCAGACCTACATCAAGATGTTAGGTCTGGGAACTCGTCATTGACAGGGCTCAGTCCGAGGGGCGGGATAAACGGTTGTCTTTCAAATTCTCTCCGCACGCAATTGGATAGCTTACAACCAATCAGAGCAACGAAGAAGGTGACTGCTGAGTCCCATGTGTTTTCCCACCAGCGGAGCAAGTTGATATATTAAACTTTTACCGTATCCAGTCGGCAAAACTCCGAACACATCTTTTTTTTCGAATGACTCAAGTGCCGTTCTTTGTTCTGGTTTCAAAGAAAAGCTAAAGTTCAAATCATCCAGAGTAGCGGCCAAAGCCGAATCGAAAGACAGCTGTGCGCCAGTTTTCAAGTAGCTGTGAATCGTCGCAACTCTGTCGTCATTGTTTTGTCTGCCCGCCGACTCTATACACAATGTGATTGGCCTGACCAGAGTTTGGTTTTTCCAGCTAAAACGTCTGTGGAGAGTTGCTAGACCACACTGGCTGCGAAATAATTATTGCTGCCGCTAGGGTGCCTCAAGATTTCTAGGCTAGCGTATTCAGCCATTTCTTGAAAATGGCTAAGAACTCAGCAAATTGGGTTGAGTTAGGCAGGTCATGCCACCAGCAGGGACTAGACCAGGTAAAGGTCTGTGAAAATGATTTTGTGCCCCTTTGACACGGCACCACATGACACCATTCACTCAAGCAGAACTCAAGCTTTTGGAGGGCCCATAGGTCTGAAGTAGTGAGTTAGGTATAGGTAAGGTATAGGGAGCAGAGTCAGTGGTTGCTCTGTAGGCACACATCAGTTTCTTGAATTTGATGCGAGCAGCGATTGGCAACCAGTGCGAGTTTATGAGGAGAGGTGTGACGTTTGCTCTCTTCAGCTTTTTAAAGACCACTCTAGCTGCAGCATTCTGGATCAGTTGCAGAGGTTTGACAGTGCCTGCTGGAAAGGCCTGCCAAGAGAGCATTACAATAGTCCTGTCTGGATAGAACAAGAGCTTGGACAAGGAGTTGTGTTGCATTCTCCGGTAGGAAGGCCTTAAACCTCCTAATGTTGTATAAGGTAAATCTGCAGTACCAGGCAGTTCTTGCAATGTGGTCTGTGAAGTTCAAATGATCATCAAACACAACTCCAAGGTTTCTGGCTGTCCTGGCTGGAGTTATGGATGACGAACCTAGCTGAATGGAGAAGTTGTGATGGATTGTTGAGTTGGCTGGGACCACAAGCCAACTCGGAGACTTCGCAAGGTTTAGTTGAAAATGGTGGTCCTTCGTCCAGCCAGAAATGTCAGTCAGCCAGGCTGGGATGTAAGCAGCTACTGTCGGATCGATCGTCTAGTTGGAAGACAGGTAGAGTTCTGTGTCACCAGTGATAGAAAAAAAACATGTCACAGAATGACAGATCCTAGTAGATGGGGAAGGGAATTGGTCCAAGCACTGAGCCCTGAGGCACACCCATAGCTAGATGTTGCGACTTAGACACCTCACTTGTCACTTAATTAATTAAATGACCCTTTTTTCTCTCTCTCTCAGGATGGCGTGAGAATGGAAGAGATCGTGGAGGGCAGCACTGGTGCTCTGCACATTCTGGCCAGAGATCCTATGAACAAAGCTACCATTGCCGGCATGGACACAATTCCTCTGTTTGTTCAGGTAACTCTTACACCTTTCCAGTATACTATGTTGTGGCTGTTTTTATGCATCTAAATGAGAGCGCGTTTGTATGTAGTCTTTGCCCTCAGTCTAACATGCTCAGTGTATATAATAGACATCTGTTTTCTGTCCCTGCAGCTGTTGTATTCTCCATTGGATAACGTCAAGCGTGTGGCAGCTGGTGTTCTGTGTGAACTGGCTCTTGATAAAACGTCGGCTGAGATCATTGATTCGGAAGGAGCCTGTGCGCCTCTCATGGAGCTCCTCCATTCCAGCAACGAAGGAATTGGTGAGTGAGAGAGAAACATCAGGAATATGATGTTATCATAACCAAAGCGTAGTAGATTTCATCTTCAGCATAGTACTCGAAGTACTGTATGCTCAGAGCCAGATTTTTCAGTCTTGTTCACAAGCTGGCAACACTGCCCTGGGCCGTTGTTTCACGAAAAAGAAACTAAGGACTAAGGAGACGGGACAACAACAAAATACTCAAGACTTTAGACAGATTGACAAGCTCTTGTTTGAAGGGGTGAAGATAATCACGCATCTCTACTTTTAACGAGTACTAGGACATTGTTTATTGCTTATAAAGGCGGGCGTACACGGTGCGATTTTTTGCTGTTTTACGAGCTCGCAGATGATTTTTTTCACTCGGGGGAAATCGCGTGTAAATCGGTTATGCTCGCATGTCGCGGCTCGTATCGTGTACGAGGAAGATACGAGCCGAGCCGAGCACCTCTCGACCTCCCGATAATTTTTAAGCATGTCGAAAAAGTTCGGGAGCTGTCGGCTTGCATTCGCGAGGTGTATGCGGTTGAATGAGCCGATTTGTCGATCTATCTGAATTTGACCAATCGGGAGCTGAGGAAATCCACAGAAGAAATACGAAAATGGTGTGGACTACTAGAAACACTGCTTCAATAATGTTTTTATGATGACTTTGTGAAAGGTTAACTAAACAGCATCTGCCGTGTTCCTACTGGCCAGCATTTGGCATATTTCATTCTGAAACAACTGTAGGCTATGCTATTGTTTTTGATAGTGTTATACATTTCTTACAGATTCTTACACATCACGATGATTATTAGGCTATGTTTGTATCCTCCTAAAAGCAATAACAGTTTGTCTACAGCCTAAGCTTTTTTTTATTAATGCCGACAGAACAATGTTGCCAGATATTGCTACGAAAAACAAGCAAAAACTAACAAAAACAAAGAAATTATATAAAAATCCAAAATAAGTTCAAAGCTTGTGTTTTGAAAATAAGATAAATATATTACGAACCACTTTAATAACTTCCTAAAGCGTGACATTAATCCAAAAAACAAGTCCAGATACTGGCACCTTTCCATTATGTGGATCTTGCAACACGGGATCTGGCACCCGCGCCCTCACTCTCACAACGCGCTCAAGCTCACTCAAGCCCCGTTCACGGCGATAGCTTCTCGGAGCAAAATGAATTGCAAACGCTCACATGAGGTGGTTTAAACGGCTAATTAATCATTCAGAGAGCTTGAAATTTATTTTTGAATGTGTAGCCTACCGTAACTCGTCCGGACGTCCGTTTCGCGGTGCTGAAAACGAGCCTATAGCAAAATAACCACGGCTTGTATCAATGTTTTATATGCAGTTATGAGAGTTTTTAGTGCGGAACTTTGTGCGATTTCTTCGGAATTCAGCAGGTCGTAAAATCGTGTCGTATATCACTGCCTCCATACGATTTTTGTATAAACGCACTCGTAAAGTGTGCCTGGGCATACGATCTTCCGACCGTCAGAATTCGTACCGTGTACGCCCGCCTTAACTGGAGAGAAGTTATGAAACTTTCTAGTGTGCATGTTTCAAGGGCCTGTGTTTGTGCATGCTATCAAATAGAGTTATACTTCAAGGTCTATGCGTTCGGCTGTGTGCATCAAATCTGAAGTACTTTGGGGTTAAGCATGTAACATAGCGTGTTTTTCTTTCAGCCACCTATGCCGCTGCTGTTCTCTTCCGAATTTCTGAGGACAAAAACCCTGACTATAAGAAACGAGTATCAGTGGAGCTCACACACTCGCTCTTCAAACACGACCCTGCTGCTTGGGAGCTGGTGAGTTTGCCCCCTGGTGGTGTGGAGGTTTTCAACATTTTAACAATTTTCTTCCGTAATATGACATATTTCAGAGTGAAACAGGATATTCAAAAAGAAAAATTAATATAGACCTTATTTTATATGGTATTTGCTCCTGAAAAGTGGTCTTTATAGTAGTGAAACCACATTTGTGAAATTGGAACAAGGGACATTTCTTACTTCAGTGGACGAAATATCATTTGAGATCTTGCTTTTATCTATGAATTAAAACAACTAGGGCAATTCATTTTTATGTGTTTTTTGGTTACAATTCATTGTGAGTTAAAAATACTATTAATAGTTATAATATTTGTGGGTCAAACTGACCCTAAAATTTTGGAGATTACGTAACAATTGCAAATCACAAACTGTTTAAAACATTATTGTAGCGTAACAAAAGTATATGTTTACATTTACACATTACACAAATAAATTATATATGAATATATAGGGTGAATAAAACCGTATTTAACAAATATTTGTAACCATTGTGTTTAACAATTGCTTTCACAAACTGAATAGTAACCGTACTGTAATTTCAACTTTTAAAAAAAAAACGTAATGTTAATTTATTTTGTGCTTTTGTAAGTAGATATTTACTTTTTTATTTGATTACAGTATTTTGTAGTACACTAAAATGCTAATGTATGTCAGATGTCTATGGTACATTGGCCATAAAATAAGTCATTAAAAGTAATTAAATGTCATGCTGACTTTAAAACTGACATCAAATCCAAATGGTCCTTGTATTGAAATATGGTGATGCAAATCACTACAAAAGAGATAATAATCATCAATATGTACATAATGAGTACATGTTTTTTTTTAACAATCCTTGTTCCATCTTAGGCACACACCACCATGATGGATCAGGGCCATCAAGAGGAAGGTTAGTATATCATCTTGCCATCTCTATGACTGTCAGCTATATCTTTAAATATTTGAAACACCTTGTTGGTTTTGCACATTGTGCAGATGGCTAACCTTTTGCATTCTTGTGCCTTGTTTCGTACAGATCTCGACGGCTATGGCCACCCCGGAGCATATCAAGTATACAATGAGAGCATGCATTTGGATGGCCTGCCTTTAGATCAAGAAATGCACGATGAATTTGGGCAACACATGGGTTACAACTCCATGGTCAGACCCTACCCTGATAACTTCTAACCGGTCAGTACTACTCATATACACCAGTTGTCCTTCAAATACTCAAATAAGATTGGACTTCCCTGCTGTCTGTAACTGCATTAAATTGAGTGTTTTCTTTTTATTTCACAGCCTGATGATGAATTGAGCTCCACTGAAAGAGGATTATAGAAAATACACTAGACAGAAACTCCCAGCAGAGTTTTTTTTTTTTTCATCGCTGGGTGCCTGTGGTCTAATTCTCAGTAAACACACACTGACACCACTGTAATATATGCAATTCTCTGTGTGCTGGGAGAGGCAAAACCGAGCAACTTTACCCTGCCTTTAGATACAAGGATGACAGCATGTTGCATTTTACATGTCTTTTTGTAGAAAATGTTATATTTTAGTGTTTCTAATGGGTGCATTAATACTTTGTTGGTAAGAGGAATGGTTAACTATGCCAAAGAGATTTTATTCAAATATTTTATAATGATAATCACGTTGCTTTTTATAGGTTTAAGATTTTGGAAAATGCGATCAATGATTTAGACTTCTGAGGTCAGCTTTATGGCTTCGTTCACAGTGGTTTTAGTCAGACGGGTGATCGGAGCTGATCAGAAATCAGCGTTAGTGAGTTGAAATGGCTGGAATGTTGATTTTCTACAGCGCTTGGATCTCAGTGCAGTGCATTATATTTCCTCCCTTAACTGAGTTCTTTTGAACTTTTCTGACTTGTTTTTTTTTTCCACTCCATATATTTGTTCAGCTGAAACTGTCTTGATGTATCGACGAGGAAATAGTGATTTTGTTTGTCTTGTAATGCAATGTGTATGGAGATTTTTCTTATTATTATTTGCGTGCTGAGTAAATGCTGTGCTGATTAAAAGGGACTAATTTGTAACTAAACGATTAAACCGTGTTATAAAAAAAAACTAGCTCCACGTTTGTTCACATATTAACTGACAAAGGGATTCTTTGTAGCATTTTTACTTCATACTTTGTCCAAAAAAAGAAATAAAACCATGTTATCTAATGCTTTGTGACTGGGATGTTGAAATTGTTTAAGTGTGAACTCGTGCGTGACAAAACAAAATTTTATTGGGATTCAGAGATGTTTTTTTTTTCCGCTCATTGTCTATTACAGTATACAACATAAATGGAAGAGTGCAGATATCAGAAAAAAATTATTACAAAATTTCATAGTAGATGAAAAGCACTAAAGAATAAAAGTTTTAATATGAACTTGGTATTCAACATAATACAGTACTGTTAATTACAGTACAGTAAAAAATAAATTATGCATCTACACCTTTAGCCAAATTTCATTACTGTATACAGTACTACAGCAGTTTCTTTTTCAAGACTTTTTCATTTCTCAGTTCTGCAAAAATACAGTACTACAAAAAAAAATGGCTACAAATTTGAGTTTACTGTACATAGAATAGTGAAGAGACACCTGTGCTCCTATTTATATTATCCTGAGATTCGGATTGGTGTATCATCAGTTTTGCTATTTAATGTTTGTGGTTTTTATCTAATCCTTGTGGTGTTAAGAAAATGATCCTCGTGAACTGGAAATTAAGGAACATATTGCATCTTGGAAGAACTTACCAATAGATTGTGGCTCCATGGAAAACCTGTACACTTCCATCCAAAACAATACACTATATACACTCCTCTTGGTCATCTCTGATCATGGAAACTAACACTGATCAATATTGAACCAATAGTTAAATATATATGAAGAGTTCAGATGCAAAAGCCTCTAAATGCCATTTGAAATTTTCTTCTTTAATGATGATTTTTTCTCAAACTTGTATATTTAACTTCAGTAATTTCACTTAAATGGCAATGATAATTACCTATTAATTGTTATTTAAGTGAAATTACTGAACTTAAATATACAAGTTTGATAAAAATCATCATTAAAGAAGAAAATTTCAAATGGCATTTAGAGGCTTTTGCATCTGAACTCTTCATATGTAGATTCGGGATCCTGCATTCCTTCACCCTGGATTTCTTGCCTTGGGCTGGTTCTGCATTGCATGCCTGGTTTTTTAATGCACCACACATTAGTTGAAACACATACAGTAACATTACACATGAAAAGCTTAAGAAAGGGATTTAAAAAAAAAAGGTGGCCTGGTGTAGGCGGATGGGATGGATCTCGCTTCGCTTAACCTTCAGGGGATTATCCTCAAGCTGATACGTTGGACTTCCGGATTCAGTGATCTTTGTGCACTGCCACTTCCGTTGAATCAGCGATCTCGCTGGCGAACTGATGACGGACTACACTAAGTTTATTTATAAGGCATCCCTGGTATTAGTCTGATTCACTAAAGTGCCGCCTGCCAAAACAAAAAGGTGCTACCTGGTTTTATATTAGAGATTTAATCCAGTTCTTCCCTATACTTAATTCAGTCGGGAATCCATGAAAACTTACGTAGGGTTGGTTGGCGTTGTTGGTTAGATTGTTGAACTGCGTCGGAAGTGGACATCCGGGAGCGTGATAATCCCCTATTGTCTTCGTTTCCTGTTTACACTTTTGGGCTTCGGAGTCTATGTACAAAAAATTAAAAAAATTTAATCAAACAAATATCATTTTTTTTTTAAATATTTTGTATGATACATTGCATGTATGCTCTAGTACTAGGCCTTCATTTCTGTGTAAAAACATTCAGATTTATGGTGGATTTGTTTTTGGGTTTTTTTGACACATGAAGAAACTTTTTTTTTCTACATTTCCCATTCATTTCAATGTGGGGTCATATTGACCCCGAAGACCACAAGTGTAAACATTTTTTTTTTTCAGAACAACCAAATTAAGCCCAGTTTTTTGTGTATAGATAGATAATGTATGAAAAGTCACAAAATCTTATTCCACTGAGATGAAGGGAACCTTTATATATAGAGAGAGAGAGAGAGAGAGAAAGAGAGAGAGAGAGAGAGAGAGACAGAGACCCCATGACCCGATCGAGGGTTAATCTCTCCCTAACATCCCATTGTGACATGACATAGGCAGGGGACCAACTTATGCCATGACCACAGAGGGATCAGAGGCACCCTAGATTATTGGAATTTCATTGTTTCCATAAACAGATAAATACATGCTATATAAGTTTATATTGCGACGGTTAAATTAATTATATCGTTTCTGAATGAGAACACAGTTAAATCTGTATAAAATGATTTTTTTTTGTGTGTAGTTTTGCAGTAATCATTAAAAAATTAGTGCTTGCAATTGAAAAAAAAATGCATATTTTCATTAATTGCTTTAATAAAAATAATTCTGATGTGCCGACCAATCTTTTGGCTTAATTGTTTAATATACACAAACACAAGCATGCACAGGCTCCAAGTTCACCTCTACAGGGAGGAAGTCAAGAAACTTAACATTTGTTTTAAAGTGTGCCATACTTCTAATGGTTTAGATGAGTAAATAAATAACTCAGGCTCAAACTCATGTACATTCTGCTTTATTAAAAGCGTATCCCCCCCAAAAACATAACAAAGCTGATGTACAAAATAAAATGGAAGGCAATATCTTCTGTTTGGAAGCATCGAAGAAGAATGACGCTTTAAAAGGCAGGTAAAACGTTTGACACAAACATAATAAAATGACATTAACCCTTTTTGGATCAAATCATCCCTCTTTAAAACAGCACCTCATTTTAATGAAGACTTTCACAGCTCATCAATATAAAATATTTAAAAGAATGAGAAAAAAATAAAATAAAAGTTAAAACTCGTGTGTGAATTACGGCAGACCAGCCGCTAATATGCTACCAAGGAGAGTTCGATCCTTCAAAGCGTTTTCCACGTCTCGCTCTTCGATCTTCAGGGAGATCTAGGAAAGAAATTGACATTTAGAACCCTCATTAAATTGTAACGAATTGAAGTATTGATTACTTGATTCGAAAACTCTTACTTTAATCAACCGAGCTTCTTTGGCCTTTTTGAGAATGAGGATTCCTCTGCTCTCCAGCAGACTGCAGAGAGACAGACACTCCGTCTGTCCGACTCCTCCAACCTGCCTCTGCTTACACAGCTTACTGTACACTTCACACAGCTGGAAAAAACAGAAACAAGGTTACCAACACTTCAATGTAGTCTGAACATTTACACTTAAAGGGTTAGTTCACCCAATACCCTGGCTCTTCCAAGCTTTATAATAGGAGTGCGAGTTTTTTTTAAAGCTCCAGAAAGTGCATCCATCCATCCATCATAAAAGCAATCCATATGGCTCCAAGGGGTTTATAAATGCCTTCTGAAGCATTTTTGTAAGAAAAATATTCTTATTTAAAACTTTTTAATCACTGGCTTCTGTGCGCAAGTTGTACGCGGCTGAAGAGTGAACACTCACCCGACGCGTGATGTACTGACGAACGCTAGAAGCGCAAAGGATTGAGCAAAAAATAAATAAACACACCGGCTACGAATTGGATGTTTAAAACAAGAATTTTAAAAGAGAAATGTCAGAGGAGCTTGAGTTTGTTGCACCGCCCTGTTTACTCTCACCTAAGCTTACAGTGCTACTCCTACATCATACGCCAGAACTCGACTCTCTCGTTAAAGTAGTTCACTAAAAAAAAAACTTTTGCTGATAATTTACTCACCCCCAAAAATAAATAAAAACGTGACTGAATGAAATTAACTAATCTCCCCCCCAAGTCATTTTGTTTGATGAATAAACCAAATGACTCGAAAAGATTCGTTCATTTTGATAAACGAGTTTGAACAGGAGAGTCACGAATGCTCATCACAGAACAGAGCAAGGCGAGCATTTGTGCTTATTTGTGCTTTTAAATGAGCGATCGTTTCGCTAGATAAGACCCTTAGTCATTGTCTGGTGTCGTTTAAAGCCCTTTGAAGCTGCACTGAAACTCTCATTTGGGTCTCATTTGGTACCCAATGAAGTCCATTATATGGAGAAAAAACCTGGAATGTTTTCATCAAATCTTAATTTCTTTTCGACTGGAGAAAGAAAGACATGGACATCTTGGATGACATGCGGGTGAGTAAATTATCAGCAAAAGTTTTTTTTACAGTGAACTACTCCTTTAACACACGGACAGACATTACCAGAAGCTACCGATTACAGTTTATAAAGATATAATTATGGATATTTTACTTGCACATTGCTTTGCTAACCCCCTAGAGCTGTATGGATACTTTTACAATGGATGGGTGTAAATTTACTCCCATTATAATGCTTGGAAGAGCCAGGATATTTAAATATAACTCTAAATTGTGTTTGGCTGAAAGAATTTTTTTTTTTTTAAATCATATACACCCATGATGGCTTGGGGGTGAGAATATTGTGGAATCATTTGTGATGCGATCTGGGAAAACCCACCACATAGTGAAATTTGACATGTTACAGGTTTTGAGGCCATATTAAAGCTGGGTTCAAGCCCTTTCCAAATCTGTTTATTTCTTTTATCGTTTATCTATGATTTTCAGAAACAGAATTTTGATTAAAAAAAACGGTTTAATTAACGGGTTAATTGAAAAAAAAAAAAAAAAACACACATTCAACATTCAATCTACATTTAGACCTTACTGAAAAGGTACCAGTGCAACATCCGACGGGTTTTCCCAGATTGCATCACATTTTCACTTTTGGGTGAACAAACTCTTTCAGTTATGGAAACAATTGATCAAACTTTGACTCACCTTCCCCAACTGGACCTCTTTGCACTTGCCGTTACGGATGATCAGAAGCAGACAGCAGACCAGAAGTTTCTGCTGCAAAGGGAAACTCTCACCATCCCCACTGCTGGATGCCATGCGGTCGCCATACACCTCAGACAAAACACGTGCCACTTGAGGAACGCTCACCCGTGACACTGCAACAAGAGAATCCAGACAAATCCCTCGTTATTTCATTTTCTTTCAAAATAATCCTGGAATAATTATCACTAGTGCTGTGAGAAACTAAGCTTGAACCAATCAACTGAACCAACTGCTTCACAAAATGATTCAGTTTCGAAGGGCTGGAAAAGAGACACGCTGGTGACACCTGCTGGTCAGAACGGTGTAAATGCAGCAGAACCTATTGCAAATGTTTTATTGAAAGTGTAATCTATTAAATGCTAAAAGTCAATCATCAAAAAAAAAACAAAAAAACTGAAGTGTCTTTACGGGTTATTGTGGGGTTCGCTTTGTTTAATAGAAAACTTGGTTAATCAGGCCAATGAGAGACTTAACTGCAATGGTTCTTTAATTTTTTTATGTTATCTAATTACATCTTTAAAATGTCTACAAATATGTGTGTGTGTGTGTCTGTGTGTGTGTATACACACACACACACACACACACACACTTATGATGTAAAGAATCCTGGTTTATGGATTTTGACCGTTTGATTAACTGTGAATCAGTGGTTCAAAACAAATTCATGAAGCAGTGCTTGTTTTTCTTCCTTTCAACAATGATTATACTCTGGTGCGACATATTTTCCACTACATCTCGTACAGTAATTCACACCTTTAGGGCTAGCCGCAGGTTCGGATGCCGTTTTAGACCTGTCATCCGCTTCCACGATCTCCACAGCCCTCCTGGAAGACAGACAGATGTGTGAGAACCTCACAAAACCGTCACACTTGTGCCGGAGATTAAGCAGAACAGCCCATTCCTTTACCTGCAGATGTCGAGTGCTTTGCGAGCATCTCCTGACACTGCTGAGACTTTCCTGGCACAGAACTGAACTGCCGCTGCATCCAGAACACCTTCACCTGATACCTAAACACACAAACAAACCCATGTATTAATACCTCAGAATGTGAGACTGGATAAGAGCAAGTAACAAAATATGTGAGCAGGCATACTTGTGTGAGCCGGTCTTGGACGATTGCATTGAGCTCCTCACGACTGTAAGGAGGAAAGTTGAGCAGTTTGGGTCTGCAATGTGGTTTTGCCTGGAGTCTAGGCAGGATACGGTCCGTCAGGTCTAATGCATTAGCAATACCTAAGGGGTCAAAGTTCACACGTCAGCAGACATTCAGTGCGATCCGCTTTGTAAAGAAGAATTAGCAGAAATCAGTGAAAAAATGTGATTTCTGAGAACGCTGTTGAAAATGGATCAGACTTAAAAAACTGCATGTTCGTTCATCACCGTCTCTTTTTTTGAGAAGTATTATTTGCCTACGGGAGGGGTGTGTTTGTTTGGGTTGATTTCAAATATCAACTCTGTTTCTCAGAAATCACTAATTGCATCTGTAATGTCAACAAATTTGTTATAGCAATCTTACCAATTAGACAAACACGAGATTTGGGCAGGTAAGGCCACTCAAAGATCGTGTAGAGAACCTCCTGAGACTTACTGTCCAACTGGTCCATCTCATCAAGAACCAAAAGCCTGTTGCACATAAAAAATAAATAAATAAAAAACACCACAATAAGATTTAAATCACATGAAAGGCCTACAAACTAGTCTAAAAACCTGAAACAAATCATGCAAATAAGCATCTGAATGCGAGCTGACTTACACAGTGGGTCCAGAGCTGGTCAGGTGTTTCTCCAGCCGTGCCTCGCTGTTGCCCTTGGGAACGCCCAGTCTCTCTCCCAGCAGAGGAAAAATGGCATGAGAGCTGCGCAAATTCATACAGTTGATGAGCACAGTCTGAACTCCTTTCAACAGAGCCTAGAAACAGAAGAGAGGTCAGATGACTTCTTTTTTTTTAAACAAGCAGTTGTTTCTTGCTATAATTTCATGTTTCACAATTTCACATAACAGACAGACATTTCTCTGCTTTGAAAAATTAAAGCAGATGTACACAAACATTCAAATGTTTTAGTTTTTTTTTTAATTCTTAAAACATAAAATTAGTTTTCTATTTTTATTTTGTTTAATGTAACTTATTTCTGTGATGGCAAAGCTGAATTTTGCTAGCATCAGTACTACAGTGTCAACATGACAGAAATCAAATCTAATATGCTGCTCAAGAAACATTTCTTCTTAATAAATGTTTTTTTTTTCATAATGCTCTTTAAAGGGATCCTCCAACATTTTTTCATATTAAACCATGTTACAATTGCTCTGGCGCACGAGACACTTTGATAGTTCTTAACTAGCCCAGTTCATTCAATATGGCCCAAGCAGAGAAGCGACCAAACACCTCCACTTTTTCCCTATTTAAATACAGTTATACGAGTGATGTAACTCGACCTAGGACGGTGACACAAAATAAAACGTTTCTCAGCGTGTAAAGTGAATAACTATATATGGCGGAATACCACAGCAAGTGCTTGGGAGCACTTCGACTCGGCGCAGTAATATCATCACTCCAGAGAATGAGAGGGTGAAGAGGAGTTTTCACGAGTGATATTACTGCGCCGAGTCGAAGTGCTCCCAAGCACTTGCTGCGGTTTTCCGCCATACAATATAGTTATCCACTTTACACGCTTAGAAAAGAGCAGCGTTTTATTTTGTGTCACCGTCCTAAGTCGAGTTACATTACTCGTTTAACTGTATTTAAATAGGGAAAAAGTGGAGGTGTTTGGTCGCTTCTCTGCTTGGCTCATATCGCATGAACTGGGCTAGTTAAGTGCTATCAAAGTGTCAGAGCAATTGAGTGAAAGGTATGCATCAACTCGCCTTAGTTAAGGGAATAACATAGTTTAATATGAAAAAATTGTGGAGTATCCCTTTAATGAGTGGAACGTACAAAAGAGCAGCATTTAAATGTAGGTCTTTTGATCAATTTAATGCATTTGCTGAAAATAAGTTAATATCTTCCAAAGCATTCTTACTGACCCCAAACTTTTGAATGATAGTGTAATTATTATTATTATTTTTTTTGGCATACACCCATATTTTCTCTTGAGCTCACCTTTTGTTCCTGGAGGACACAGTTTAGACAGGCAGTCTTGCCTGTGCCAGGAGCCCCAGAGATATAGAGGCTGGAGGGTTTTTTTGCCACTACATGGTTCTCCAGGAAGGAGACAATGGCAGCTCTCTCCGTCTCACGAGAGAGAAGACGTTCGGGCACTGCAGTGTGAAGAGCCTGCTTTATGCTCTGATAACCCGATTCTACAGGGATAACGACATGAATCAATTATCAAGTGTCAAAAATGTGTGACATCAATCGTAATAGAAATTTTAAAACTTACTTTTGACAGGAAACAGTCGAGTAACAGGGATCTTTCCCTCTGTCCGGGAGATCGGGTTGGTACAGGGGGTCTCATGCAGCCGTTTTGGTGATGGGCGAGAAATAGGAGACAGGGGAATTTTCGGTGAGGACGGGGTGGGACGTGGAGGTGAGAAGACCGGCGTGTTCTCATTGAAGGACAGCTTGCGAGGGGAGCACAGAGGAGCGCAGCGCTGCTTAGGCGGAGAGCCAAGCATGGAAGGTAAGAGGTTACATCCGTTTTCATCACCTGAAACACCAACAAGAGCTTCATAAATAAAAGATCAAGCACACCACATTACAATAAGTACAGCAACCAAGATGGGTCGTTTAAAGGCGATGATTTAAACACCTGTGCGTTTCCGGGGACTCAGGGGGAGCCGCTCAGACAGAGAGGTGTTTTTCAACACAGACTTTCTGGGAGACTGACAGACACCAAGCGAATCCCCCACATTTGTCTTTCTAGGGGACAGAGGGGTGGACTGGACATCCACCGCGTTCTCGGAGGAGCTTTTAGGTCCAGAACCCAACCTGGAAGACTTCCTTCTAGGGAACTGAAGGGTGGGCTGCTTCTGTGAGCGAGTGCTGGGCATTTTCAGTTTAAAAGCAGGAAGCAGATCTGTAAAGAAAAGCACAGTGACAACGATCTGCAATGCACACAATTTTAATAGTTTGCTATTTATTCAGTGTCAGCATTCCCATTTTGATTTTAGAAAATCGGTTGCATTAAAACTGTTACTTGGAGGAGAAAACAGGGAAACCGTGAGGAATTTAGCAAGTAAGTGTTGTTTTTCCTGTAGACTCTGGGGTGTGAGTGATTAACAAAGACATCCGAACATAAAACCTGTTGGGGTTTTTTAGTATAATAGCAACAAGTCTTAGAAAGATGTAATTATGTTTTGTTCCGAATCACACTGATCAAAGATCACTAATGTTCCTTCCATTTGGCGGTTTTGACCCTACAGTAAAAAGTGCTTTGTTTGTGGTTCTTTATTTTGCTCACGCACACAATGCTTCCATATCAGCTCTAATTCGCGAAAAAGTTATGCAATAATAAGTACAATTTACAAATTAAAAGGGTGTTTGTTGCAAAAAACACGTGCAGATCGCCTACAAACACTGTAAACTGAATGCGAGTAGTTTCTGTCGTGGGTCATTTGGCGCCAAGCTGTTTGTTCAAGCGCTGAACATCACAGAATAAATGTAGTTTATTTAAATAAACTACAATCTAGCGATTTCTTAAGGACCAGAGAATGGACACATTGAATGTCTTACCTGAATAAAGTTGAAATTGTATTGACAATCGCTGTAATATTTTTCGCCAAGCCTCAATGCTCCTCACCACACTGACCCGCCGTCAAACTAGTAGCGCCAAATGTGTTGTTGTGAACTCCACCTCTAAACAGCTGAGGCGCCGGCGTGTGACGTTGATCGGTGACAACGCATTTCATTGGCTGCCCAAGTCCCTCTTGTTTTAAGGAACCAATAGGATTCTTATCAGTCCCTTCCCCCACTGACTTGACTGTAAAGGCGCGTATATTGTATCTTTGTTGGCGTTTTTGGCGGAAAGTATTTGCCGGGAAATATTAAAATGGTTTTAAACTGCAGTTTTGAAATGCGGCATAAAGAAAAGGCAATCATATTTGTACACTCTTATACATTAGTTTTAACTGATGCAGATGGTACTTTACCATTTTGTATCGCATTTACCTATCTCAAAAAACTTGTTTTGAATTAGAGTAGCCTACTTACCAGTCTAATATGAAATACACACACACACACACACACACACATATATATATATATATAGGCTATATGACAAATAAAGTCTCAGTGTCATGAACATTTTGTAAACAACTGTTCTCTCTTTATCATATTTTAGTTTCCAACCAGAAAAATGTCCATAAAATGTATAGGGTTTAAGGTTTATAGGGCGGTTATAGGGTTTAAATAATTGTTTTTCTTGACCATATAACAATTTAAATGGTTAACGGTCTATTAAGATTAAATGAAATCTTATATAAAATATAAATATATGAAGAGTTCAGATGCAAAAGCCTCTAAGTGCCATTTGAAATTTTCTTCTAAAATGATAATTTTTATCAAGCTTGTATATTTAAGTTCAGTAATTTCACATAAATGGCAATGAAGATTACCTATTAATTGTCATTTAAGTGAAATTACTGAACTTAAATATACAAGCTTGATAAAAATTGTCATTTTAGAAGAAAATTTCAAATGGCATTTAGAGGCTTTTGCATCTGAACTCTTCATATCTAAATATGAAATTTCATCTGAAGTTACACTACAGGCTACATTTCCTCATTATTATAGGCATGGTGACTATATCAACCCCTTTCATTAGAAAATGGGCTCACCTAGTGTAATTCAGCTTTATTTCTTTGACTGGGATTTGTTTGATTTGACATTCATTAGCCTAATAAATGATCATCATACTGACCTGTCAAGATATTTTGTGTTTTAGCCTACATGAAGGGCAGTTTTTAAAAAGATTATTAAAATAATGTCAAGATTTCTGTGAATAATCGTCAAGTCACTTATATAACACTTATAAAAAACATTGTTTCAATGCAGCTTTATAGTGATAACAGGAAACTCTGTTCAAGTTTAATTCAGAATTGAAAGTCAGTTCAGTGTTGATTCAGTTACATTGTAAAGATCAATTGTTAAATTATTATCACAGCTTATTATCATTATTAATAAACATATTAAATTATTATTGTTTTTTAACATTATATTAATTATTATTTTAATAATATGTATGTGTATATATATATATATATTTATATATATACAATTATATATAAATATATATAAATATGTTATGTTTTACACTATTGATGTTTTTTCTGCATTGTGGCCGATTTGTAGAGAATTTGTGTTTGTCAATTTCCCATTCATTTCTTATGGTCAGTCACAATTCATTGGAGTGAATGTGTATAAAAAGTGTGCTTGTGTGGGTGAGTGTGTCTGTTTTGCACTATTTTAAATCAAATGAACATGTTATGAGACATGTAACTGGTTACTGGTTTTGTTAACTACAGCTCTGTGCACTTGCTTTATTATTCATAAAGAAGAGGATTAAACTGATCATTTTAGGATAGATATTTATATTATGTAAAGAAGTACAATCAAATTCCCTTTCCCAGCTTTTATTTCACAATTATGTTGACATGAATTTGAACACATTCAGAAACAGATAAAATGGCATTTACAAATCAGACTGATTGGTCACCAAATCCCAATAGTAGCTTCTACGGCCAGAAGTGCCTGAACATTATTAACACACTTGGTCACTTTATAACATATTATACAATGCATATAACACAATTAAAATATGCCAATTAGAAAAACCTGTAGTGTTTTATACAAAAACTACTGAAATTTATTTCCTGAAATTCATTTTAGGTTTAAAATAGAAAGGCAATCTATAAATGACCCAGAGACATTGGTACCAAGCCAGAAAAAAGGGTGCAGGCGATCCAGAAGATGGCACTATTTTTAAAAACGCAGTCTTCTGCAGATCCGCTGGCACTTAGTGTGTATTTGGTCAGTTATAAAGTAATTTAGATTCAAAATAGAGCCAATAAAAAAAAATCTATATATATTTTTAAAAATCTCTTAAAACTTATATGACAGAATTGGCTCTAATTCAGGAAAACACAACTGCAGACGAACAATAAACGAGGTTGTTCCATAGCCTTCGTATTGTAAGCAAACACGTTTACAATTTAAACCTCATTCTTGATAGATTTGGAAAGCAAAAAAATATATAATTAAAGTAAGGATAAAAAAAAAGTGACAAAATGATTGTCCAGAGAAATACAGACTTTGCATCTGATATGCATAGACATCGATAATCTACAAGTGCTACACATTTTCTCATTGAATAAAAAACTTTGGTTGCTGTGAGAAACAAGCGGAATGTACACATCTAGCTTCACGCTAACTGGAGTTGTCTACTCTGCCTTGGTTTGCTTTGCTGTGCCGCTGTCATCAGACACAATAACAGAAGGTGCATTGTCTAGACAGCACAGGAATATTGCACAGTGTTTTCAGGTCTAGAGGTACAGCATTCTGGAGTGGTTTGTAGCTATTAATAGTGTTTCCCTTAGAAAGATGTCACATTATTAGTGTATTTTTATGTGTAATTAACTTGACAAACACTTATACTGTATACAGCATGTACTTTTGTGTGTTTGCGTCATCTTTTTATGTCCTTCTCTTCCCTGAATGGCGTTCATCTTCCTCCAACAGGAGGCAGTGGAGGAGCACCTCTCACTAAAGCGGGAGAAAGATAAAGAGGACGTGAGGAAATGTGTAGAACAAAATCTGTAAAGATTTGTCTTAATGTAAAAAAAAACTGTGGGTCAAAGACAGCATCATCAGGTCTTTACCCTGGTTGGTTCTGCTGGGATATGTCTTCTGGAAGGGTCTATATTCTTCAGGTGGAGGCAGGTCCTCTATAGGGTGGAAGTCGTACTTGGACTCAAAATCATCTGAGAAGAGACATCAAAAATGTTAAACACACAAAACCATTAGCAATCAATGACTAATCGTTTAACCCTACTCCTCCCCTCCCCAGGGGGTCAAAATCATAGATATCCATAATAAAGGATAGATGACACGTCCGCGCTGCTGGCCAATGGAGGTATGACCTGGCGCTCATATTGTCACAGGCTGCTCGCTCACTTGTAACATTGTGTTTTAATGGCGCATGATATACTTTTTAAATAACCATAATTTGCTCAATTTTCTAAAAAAAGAAAATGCTAGATCTTTTTATTTTTCAACTCTCTTAGAAGAAAACAAACAACCCTAGGTATTTATTCGAAACAGTAGCTAAATTAACAAAAAATAAAACTTCAACACTGGACGTTTTCAAACAGCACAGCAGAAATGCCTTTATGAACTTCTTTATTTACAAGATTGATAATATTAGAGAGAAAATTATAACTATGCAACCGCCTACTACAGTATCACATCAGACAGTACGTTGTAGTCTCCCTGAGGAAAAATGTCATTCATTCATTGCTATAAGAGGCAGAATTGTCTAAACTCCTTAAATCATCTAAATCTACAACATGCATGTTAGACCCCAAACAGACTAAGCTATTGAAAGAGATGCTCCCAGATGTCATAGATCCTCTTCTTAGTATCATTAATTCATCTTTGTCACTAGGATATGTACCGAAAACTTTTAAGCTGGCTGTCCTAGACAATTAGTGAAAATTATAGGCCAATCACGAATCTACCTTGTCTGTCAAAGATACTTGAAAAGGCAGTATCCTCACAATTATGCTCCTTTTAAGAAAGAAATGGCATGGCATTAGTTTTCACTGCTAGGCTGATGATACGCAGCTCTATATTTCTTCATGCCCCAACGAAACGCACCAATTCACAAAATTAACAGAGTGCATACTAGCTGATATTAAAATTCCGAAGACTAGTAATTTCCCACTACTAAACTACTAAAACAGATTGTAATTATTGGCCAAACAACTTCCTCACTTAATAACCTAGAATACTGTCTAACACTTGGTGGCTGCTTTTTTTCCCCAAGTCTTCGGCATCGGTTAGGAACCTGGGTGTGCTCTTTGACCAATCTTTCATTTGAAAGTCACTGTAAAACCACATTCCATATTAAAAATCAATCTAAATTACGACATATGCTTTCAATGAAAAATGAGGAACAGTTAGCTAGATTATTGTAATGCTCTATTGGGTGATTGCCCTGCACGCATAATAAACAAACTACAGCTGGTCCAAAACGCAGCAGCTCGAGTTCTTATCAGAACCAGGAAGTATGAGCATATCAGCCCGGTTCTGTCAACACTGCATTGGCTCCCTATTTTAAAATATTGCTGTCTACCTACAAAGCACTAAGCGGTTTAGCTCCCCAGTACTTGAGCGAGCTCTTAACACATTATAGTCCTTCACATCTATTGTGATCTCAAAAGCACACTTTTGAAAGTCAAGTTTAAGAATCAAAATGAATACCTTACATTTAGGGGTGCGCAATATTGACCAAAATATGTCTTGATATTTTCAAAGTTTTGTTGATAATAATTAGATGATATTTTACAGATTGAGTACTGTTAGTAGTTTAGGCCTGTCACAGCCGACTCACAAAGATTTTCATATTTTCATATTCTATGCAGTGGTCAGTTCACAGCAGTGAGAGAAATTAACATTTTGTTATTAACTGGCAATAATTACAACCTTAAATTGATTTCCAGGGTCATGTTCACCTATATATATGGACTTTTTTTTTTTACTTAGGAGGTATACATCACCTTTTATAAATTAATAAATGTGTTATTAAATAGAATGATAACAAAGTACGACTGTTACCGGTTAAATTAAATCATTAAATCAAAATTCATCTTTGCGGTGCAGAGGAGAGAGACGCGGCATCAGAACTGGCATTAATATATTTACACTGCATTTGCAATTATAATTAAACGGACATTTACCAACTTGCCTCTCCTTCTATCCTGTTTTGTGTGCAGAGTTGCCGCGAATGTGATGCGAATTGTCACGTGAACAAGCAAACCCACAAAAAAAGAATAATAAATAAAATAGTACGCTAATTCGATTTTGGAAAACATTTAGAAGTCAAATTGCCATCAAGAATTCAAGACCTTTCATAAGTAAAAATAAGACTTTTTATGTCCTTAAATATTGAAAATCAAATTTAAGACTTTAAAGGGATACTCCACTTTTTTTGGAAATAGGCTCATTTTACAACTCCCCCAGAGTTAAACTGTTGAGTTTTACCTTTTTGGAATCCATTCAGCCGATCTCCGGTTCTGGCGGTACTACTTTTAGCATAGCTTAGCATACATCATTGAAGTCCACAAGACCATTAGCATTTCTCAGAAAAAAATGACCAAAGTGTTTTTGATATTTTTCCTATTTAAAACCTGACTCTTCTATAGTTACATCGTGCACTAAGACCGACGGAAAATGTAAAGTTGCGATTTTCTAGGCTGATATGACTAGGAACTATACTCTCATTCCTGCGTAATAATCAGGAAACTTCACTGTCGCACCATGAGTGCAGCAGGCGTAATGTTATGAGCAGCGCCTGAAAATAGTGCACAGCTTCCAACAGGACCGGGACTAAGTTTGTGTAGTCATCGCGCCTGCGGCACTCACGGTACAGCAGTAAAGTTTCTTGATTATTACGCAGGAATGAGAATATAGTATAATATTCCTAGTCATATCAGCCTAGAAAATCACAACTTTACATTTTCCGTCTGTCTTAGTGCACGATGTAACTACAGAAGAGTCAAGTTTTAAATCTGCGGACACCCAAAAATGTGTGTTGGGGATTGTGCCAGATTTCGTTTGTTTTTTTGACGAAAAAAAAAAAAAAATCCCCTTTCCCCCATTCATTCCTTATGGGGGCCAAATTAACCTGTGAGGAAAGGTTTTATTACCATTTTTATTACAACCACAAGAATGATAATCATACTAAGCCATTTAGTCATTTATATATACAGTAGAGCCAATAGCTGTCTATTGGAAGCCTGTATGAAAAACATTAAAAGTGTTTTTTGTTGTTGTTGTTGTTTTTTTATAAATTACTGATAAGTATCTGACTGTAAGGTAAATTGACGACCTTATTTTTCAGGACGACTTATCTGACATTACATCTCTGTGTTCTGAGAAGGCTTTGTTGATGGGTGTAATGAGGAAATAAGAGGGCTGCATTTGAATTACTGAGAGGACATTTGACTGCAGTTTTTTTTTCCCATGTGCTGATGCACAGTAGACTTCAGATACAGTGCGGCGGACTAGCTGGAAATCAAAGTTCTGATCTACAGATAGGCCAACTTCCTTACAAATAAACAAATTAGCAACTAAGACAATGATATGAACTGATGTTCCAAAAAAAGATTACATCATCTGTTTGATGGAACTCACCAAAAAAGGGCTTGGGGGCAGATGACGGGTGTCCATTCCTGACAGGTGGAGGAGGAGGAGGAAAAGATGTGTGTCCTGAAGACTGACGTCCTGTAGAGGAGAGAGGAGGGGGCTTTCCTCTACTAGGGGGTTCAGAAGACGTTTGTGGCCCGCTGCGGTAAGGGGGTGGAGGGGGTGGCGTGTCCCGTGCCCCATTACGAGATGCAGAAGGAGGAACCTGAGGAGCTGCATGAACAAGTCATTTTAAATGATGTCCACATTTCACAGGACTTTATTGTAGTAAATCCTTGATTTAAAGGTATACATTGTGTCATTTGTAATCATTACCCCCTAAAAGGAGATATTTGGCAGAACAGTTACACTGCTCTTTACCACACAATAAAAGTAAAATGGGATAAAAACAGACGGTAGTGATGCACCAAAATAGATCTTTTACCAAAACCGAAGTTTTCAGTTTCAGTGATTACTTTTGGGTAACTGAACTCAATACACTGTTCAGTGTGTCGTTTTCTCAGGTTATGAATTAAACCAGTTGTAGTAAAGTTCAAGAGCCAACAAGCCACCACTCGATATTTCAGCAGAACAGATTTGAAATGTTACTTCTTTTGCACCATTTTTGGTCACGGTGAGGTATCCAGGTTGTGTACATCATAGATATGTATATAAAGGCTAGATGTTTTACGGCGGAGTTTCCATCGTCATCACCGGCGGCCATCTTGTCACAGACAAGCTGATGTAAGATGAGTGGTCAGCACGAACACAAATACTCTTATCTCGTTGCAATCTTGACGGATTTACAAACAGATTGGATTCTTACAAACGTTATTAACGTGGCTATAATTATCTGGATGATTATTTATTTATACACTTTTTATTCATACGTATGCAGTGTCATAACTACATCTCTGACATTTATAACAAAACAAACCGTTTAAAAATCGGTACAAAATTGAGCAAGTTATGGTCATTTAAATAGTACATGTATCATTAACACAATGTTACGAGTGAGCAAGCTGCCTGTGACAAGATGGCCGCCAGGTGCAGACGTCGACCTCCATTGGCCAGCAGCGTGGACGACATATCTAGCCTTTATATAGATATCTATGGTGTACATAACGTAGATGCTAAATCAGATGCTAATTAAACACCACTGTTTCTGGCAGTGATCTAGCCACTCAGAAACTTTTATGCCTGGTTCAGATTACACGATTTTTTTTGTCTGTTACGATAGTCACTGTGTCAGATTACGCGATTTTGGCTCCTAAAATCTTGTCGTGTCGTGGACAAGACGCATGTCAGACTACACGTTACTTCCTGACCAGTCATCGCATGCCGTGTTTAACGGCGCGCGTGATGTCATCGAGAAGGCGAAACTCGTAGCGAGTGACTTCCTGGATTGCTCGGCATTGCCTTTTGAGCGTGAGAAATACACAGTGTGGCGTGTGAGTGTGTGAACTGGTTGAATTGAGGTAAAATATTGTTTTCTTATATATTTTTACTTTTAGTTTTAACGTTAGCACCATAGTCTCTCTTTCGTTTCGCCATTTTTGAAAGTTGTGTACGGAAAAGCTTGTGCTCCTATTGGTCAACCTCATACATGTGACGGAACCGTCGTGGACGACCGTTAAAAAAATTAAACATGCTAGTCTTTTTGTTGTGATGTCGTGAAGCATCGCAGACGCGACGTAGGTTGTCGCCCACTATGACACACCATACGAGATGATACGATCGAATCTTGCGTCCCGACGCCCGTTGCCGTTTACGAATCCCCACGACACCCTACATCAAACGGATCATGCCAAAATCGGGCTAAAATCGTTTAATCTGAACCAGGCATTAGACGAAACCGAAAAACAGTTGCTGAATTTTTGGTGCATCATGACTGTCAATCTCTAAAAGCAGCAAAATATACTTTACATAGGATTTGAATGCTATATTCCAAGTCTTCAGAAGCCAAATTTCATTCCTCACACAAAAAAATCATTCAGGAACCGACTGGGAAGGCACTCAATAGTTTGAGGTGACCTAAACCGCTTCTTTTCTTTACCTGTGCTGCGGCCCACTGGATCACGCACCGGTGGTGGGGGTCGTCTGTTCTGCTGGGCAGGCGGTGGAGGAGCCTGGCTACGGACGTTAGCGTTGGCATGGCCTCTCTTGTTCAGCGAGTTTCGCCTCTGAGGCAACTCCGGGGCGGGGTCTCCATTTGCAGACGGCGGCTGACGATAAGGAGGAGGCGGTGGGGGTGCGTTTGAAGAAGAGGAGGAGGATGAAGAGGAGCGAGATGAAACGGGGTGCTGTTTAGGGGGCCCATCGCGAGCAGAAGATGGAGGCACCTTGCTTGCAATTGGTGGTGGAGGAAGGGGTTTCTCACGACTATGTGCCCCAGAACTCTGTTGGGCTGAGGGTCCCCGGTTGCCACCGCGATTGAATGGCGGGGGTGGAGGTGGAGCTGAGGTGGCGGGTTTTGCGGAGCTGCTGGCAGCAGATTGTTTAGAGACATCTGGCAGGGTGGGACGCTGGTTTCGTGGTTGTTCAGGAGGTGAGGAGCGACCTCCATCCCCACGACTGGAGCCGTCCGCTTCAGAATGACTCTGAACACGAGGTACTGCCGGGCGAGAGCCAGGCGGCCGCAACGCTGACCGTCCCACAGAACTTTCTGTGCGGACACATTAAAAAATAGTTGGAGATAATAATAATAACCCATCATTGAAGTACTTGGAGTAAAAGTGGAACTTACCTCCGACCGGTCGTAGTTTAGGCACTCCTCCACTGAATAACCCTCCCATAGCCTTCGGGCCAGAACCACCTCCAAATCCACCTCCACCTCCACCTCCACCGCCACCGCCACCGCCACCTCGACCTCCACCTCCACCTCCAGGCTCTGCCAAAAAAAGAAAATTGTTAGGCAGGTTATGTCAAACATTACCTGTATTTTCAGCATACATTCACAAAGCTGATTTACTTTCAATGATCGGTGCACTTCTGTCATTGACCACTCCGGTCTTCTTCAGTTTGGCGCCTTTGCAGATGTCTGACAGCAGAGCTCCTCTTCCTTTACCTTCATTTTGATTGAGTTTCGGAGCTGCGGTGTTCGCCTGAACGTAAACATATTTTGTATGTTGCAAAATACATTATTAATTTATTAAATGTTATATATTAAAATTGACTTGAATTCATTGACTTAGATTTCTATGCTAAAATGTGTTGGTCATTTCGGAATTAAAATTCATTCACAATATTTTTTTTGGGGGGCAATGGGTTATAATGAAAAAAAATCGTTATTTTTTTATTACATTTATTTTTGTTTTTGTGGCGAGGGGGGCGTGGTTCAGCGAAGTCTGTAGCGGGAGAGCGGGGACGGAGCCGAGCGGTGAATAAGTGGGTCAAGTTCAAATGACAAACACCTGTCTGTGATTTCAGTGATTGGCGCGAGGACACCGCATATAAGCGGGCCGTGCTGACAAGCAGACTGGGAGCTTGTGTACGCGAGTCAAGAGAAAGCGGACAGCTGTGGAAAGAGTGTGTTGCTGTTGAGAAGAAGCTGTATCCAGCGGAAAGTAGCAGAACTTCACTTGCATTAGGATTCCCATTGACTCCCATTCATTTTGGCGTCATTTTGACAGCGAATAACTTTACATCTGAGGCGTTTGAAGACCCCATTTGTCCTTTATTTATTTCTAAAGAAACACGACAATGTAAAAAATGCTCCATTACCTTGTATCTTATGATATGGCCCCGTAGAAGCAGTTTTAGTGAAAGTAGGCTAACGATTGCGTCATACCCACGCGACTCTCGGTCGCATAGTAGATAGATTACCGTATGGACAGGAGAAGAAGCTTGAGCGCAATCGGGGAAACGTGGAGGCAAAATGACAAAATAATTAATCAGAATACCTAGCAAAAGTGTCTCCTGCTCCTAGCTCATGGACAGCTCCTATTCACACTCTCCGCCTCTGCATGTTTCGGAAGGGAATGATTCAGATTTCTCATGCTACAGCCACTAGAAGACAGACGGGTTGTTCACGTCGCATCTACGACGTCAAGCTCTGTTTGAGTCTGCGCGTCAGGGACGAAGTGCTAAAAAAAAAATCGCCAAAAACGGGCTTTAATCGTCTCAATGGCGTTCCAAAGAGATCGCTCTGTCCATTTCTTTTACTGTCTATGGTTGTTATTGATTATTTCTGTTGTTCATTTATATATTCTGAGTTAGTTTATTTTTGAGCGCGTACAGCGCTGTGGGGAGAGTAAAACTGATCAATAAAGTGCACGAGCCCCAGTATTCACCGACCCCGTGTCTCTTTTCATCACACCCACACGAACCTGAGTTATACTACAGTTTTAAAGTAACAAAACAATTCTTCACTGCTTATTAATAGAAAAAGAAAACTTTTGCCCACCAAATGAAAGTCATGTGGTTGACCAACATCCAGAAACATACATACAAATAATATAATAGAGAGGACCTCTGCAGACCCTAATGACCAGGAAAAATAAGGCAAGGATAGTTCTCTCAAACACATAAATGATAATAAATTATTATTTTTTTTTTTTAAATAATGACCTTGAAAAATAATTGCGATTAATCGAATCCAAAATAAAAGTCTGTGTTTACATAATATATTTGTGTGTGCTGTATATAATTATTTTGTATATATAAATACCTATGCATGCATGTATATATTTAAGAATTATTTGCGCTTAAATTCTGTATATATGTATATATATATAAATACATAATCTATATTATATAAATATTTTATATATGAATAACACATTTTCTTAAATACATACATGCATGTGTGTGTATTTATATATAAAAAATAATTATATACAGCACACACAAATATATTATGTAAACACAGACTTTTATTTTGGATGCGATTAATCGCAATTAATTTTTGCCCAGCCCTATATAAAACCTAATGAGTCATGACATTTCTGAATTAAACCTAATGATCTTTATGAATTAATAATGTACATTTTTACTCTCACAGGTAGGGCTTGACATTAACTTGACATTAACTTTTGCTCGCCAGCCACTGTGGCTAGTGCTTTAACAAAGTTACTGGCCTCAAATTTGACATCGACTCCCCTAACCATAACCCATCACTTTAAAACCTCCAGAAAAAAATTAAAAAAAAAAAACTGCTGTTTTCGTCTCAGTGAGAACTGACACGTGCTAGCCGCTCTTTGCTTTACACTGACCTGGCTAAAGGAGGGGGGTGGTGGAGGTCCAGGTGGAGGGGGAGGAGGAGGAATCGGCATCCTGGTGAATTTTGGGAGACGTCAAGTCTCCTCAATCTTCTGCACTCGGTATCCTCACAAAAACTCTGCAAGGTGAAAGAATTACAGACTTCAGATATAAATAAAAAGATGGTTGCCGCTAAAATAATCCTTTAAAAATTAAAAACATGACTCATCACAGTAACATTCATTGGAAGTTAACATAATCAACATAGTCACAATACCTCTCAAACCACCAGAAACTTACAGGATATACCCAGCAGTGGGCAGCAAACTATAGAAAGTTAATATATAGAATAAAACTAAATAATCTAAACCAATAATCTTCCTTCCAGTAAGGAACTCCAGAAACGTTCCTAGTTCAGACAAAGTGCTAGCACACGTCCGACTCCACAGATGAAGTGTAGTGGTACAAAACTGCAGCAGGACTAACCGGAATGTCGCTAAGCAGGATCTGCGGTCACACAACGACTAAATGGAAGTGAGAGTGTGAAAATGGGTGAAGCATGGGGATAGTGGCAAACACTGAATAAAACCTGTATGCTTATGACCTGAATGGCTCATCTTATTTACATTCAAATTATTACACACTGCCCTATTTCATCATGGCCTTGTCTATGAACATGAATGAATAATACTACAAAGGTAGCACACAAACCTAATAAACTAAAAAACAAATATTGCATATGGGTTGATTCCTGAAATCTACATGTGATCGACAACACATGGATACTACAATATAGAAATAAACCAGCCTCTACTAAGCAAACCTGGTGACCTGTAGAGCCAAAACAAATAAACAGTTTCTACAAACAGAAGGCGGCAAACTGCCCCAAATGGGGTAAATACAACCTGAGAGTTTCGTATTAAAAGAAACAACCTATTTAAACCATTAAAAGCATTAAATACACCACAAAACATAGTCAATCTAGAAAAATAAGCTTAGCATTCTTCACATAACAGCCTCGTACAGGCAGGCGAGTTTCTCTCTCTTATCAGCCGTACCAAATCTGTCAGAGGCCTTGCTTATTACACCAAGCTGTTGCAAGAAAACGTTTGTGATTAATGATACGCATAAAAAGTAGACGTGAAACGTGTAAGGAGGTAGGAGTGTAATCTTTAAAGTCTCTGCGCTCAAACTGACAGCTGACTGAATTTGATCCGGATCAACATCAATACCACAAAAACAATGCCTGTTGTCAAATAAGGCTGTCATTTATTCCCACCAGAAACATTCTTGTGAGAAAAATTACTTTTGTCTCTGACAACCGTGTAAAATACACCTACAGCTATTTTTACTAGACTTATAATAAACTGTATAAAAAGTGCAGACTTTAATTCAGTGGTACATTTTTACTTGGCAGCTGGAAATAATCTCATGACCCGGGGTGTTTAACCTTATAAAACCTACAGTGTCACTTTTGATAAACGAATTTCTAAGCCTTCTAAATTATCAACATGGTCAAAATTGATGAAAAACGTATAGGCAAATCTACTTCTGTCCTATGGTCGATTCTTTCTTAGCAATAAAAGGCCTTCTCCTTCAGATTGTGGATGTCTTTTTCTTGTGAAATCTTTAATGATTTTTATAATGTAAATATAAGAACATATTTCAAAATGAACATTTACTGGACTGAAGCAACTTCGGTTTACTTGATGTGTAATGTTTATTTGTATCCTAAATAAAATCTTAACCATATTTATTGGTATATATATAGATATATACATCTAATATTTATATGCATTTTATGCAAGTCATCTGTTATACATTTGATTTAAATTACAAGTTATAATATGTAACAAGCTATCAAAATTTCAAATTACTTTTAGGCCATATAATTCACAGAAAATGTTTAGGCCACTGAATAAAATTGAGGTGTTTTTTTTTTTAATTCTCGAGTATGATCTCTATATTCTCACCATATCATATAGGCCATAAACAACGTATATGATACAAAACAAAAAGCATGTATTTATTAGATTTTGTCTAAAGGTTTGTTTACAATAGTACTATTAGTTACTTGACATTTCTATAGGCTTTACATTGTTAATTTAGTTTGGCACTAAAAGACGATGTCTCTAAATAGCTAATACAGATAAAGATGCCATATTTTAAGAATATATCATAAACTGCTGTCATATCAGACCAATGTGTTCATACATTTAAAATAATTTCACAACAAAAGGAAGGAAAAGAATAAAAGAGGAGGTCAAACCAGATTGTGAAAATGACATGTTGTATAATGTTGTTGCTTAACGTTAACATGATCATCTGAGTCAACAAATATTTAAAAACCGTGCTTGTGTGCACACCCTTTGGTGCACACAGACCGATGTGACCATACCTGTCGTCCCATACAGGATCCTTAACAGCCGTGACACAGGTTTAACCACTTAGGGGTATATATATGTATATGTATAGTATTGGGCAAAACCAAAACATTTGAGCGACTTACGATGTTGAACAACACAAATGGAGATTTGTAAACAAAAGTTTCTTTTGAAACAAATCATTTCAATGAATCGTTTGAACCTGTTCACAAATTAAGCCTGTCTGAACGACTCGTTGATTAATAAAAACAACACCATGCAAAAAAATAAAATAAAAAAATAACTGTGTACAGTACATCCATTATAGGTTAACTGATACGTTCACAGCTCTTCCGGCTATAAAAACGTTGACAAAGCTTACCTGTCGTTTGCGGTGATCTTGTCCCAAACAACATTAATGTTAAACAGTAACTGTGTGATCTTTCGCCGATGATTCGCTGTCTGATCGGCCACCGAATAAAACAACTGATAATTTAACAGACAACTAAGTAACTAGTCGAGAGAGAGAGTTTACTGTGGTCCGCTGTCATCCTGAAGGCTGGTTAATACCAACTCTGCAAACTTATTCCAAACAGTTCACAGTGTGAAATGAAAGCCCGAAAGTCAAAATATTCACGAACCCGGGTCGCTTGTTGCTATTAACATTGCTGCCCAATGATCGAGGGCGATGTTGTTCCAACGGCGGACCGCTGGACTTCAGCGAACCCAGTTCTACGAAATCCCGGAAATCCCGGAGTCAGTCGGTACAAAATGGAGGCAAGAGGCCGAAAAAATCCGATTGCATCCGGAAAACAAGACCTGTAGTAACGTTAACTATAAACTCTTTCCCTTGCGTAACCCTGAAATGGCCAGCATCTGCCAAAACGCAAAGGAAGTTTATTATTATTACTGATTTAACCCATAATAATTTTGTTTTATTTATTTATTTATGGTAACTAATACATGGAGATATTGTATGGTATTTCTAATAACGTCTAATAACTTTAATTTAATGTCAAAATGACTAGAGATTTTAGTAAATTTAGTAAATTTAATTTTTAATCTAGTTGCTTTTTCATACCCAATGGACGCATTGTTTCATCTGCTAATAAGAAATTGTAGTCCTATATAGGCTAATATTCTATATTTGCTGCCAGAACAAAATAATAATAATAAATAATTAAAGTAAAAACATTTTACTTAATTCGATCAGTGATAAATCTTAATCTCTAAAGGTTTTTGCATTAGGTTATTTTTGATTTGATTCCCTTGGAGCGTTTCTTATATTAGCCTAAAAAAACTATTTGGAAGCTCATCTTCACCCTATTAGGCCTATATTACAAGGAATTTTGTAATTGTTTAACTCTCTGGACATTGAACCTTCCTCTTTTGCATCTTTTTAAAATATGTTGTTTTTTTATGCTCTGTTTTATCATGGTGTAGCCCTTTGCAAATCTGAACTATTGGTATTCCTTTATTTTATTCTATTGTATATTTTTTTGTGTGTGCGATTTCTTGTTAGATTTGTATAATAATGGAAAGTCAATAAATATAATAATAAAAAAAAATAATAAAAAAACTCGAAAAAACGTATTCTTTCAGTTTCATTCATTAGACCCAATAACATACATAATATAGGCTATATGATTTTCATATTTGTTTGCCTCCACAGGTCACCAATAACACATTGCATAATATTAGGCTATGTGATAGTTTTCACCCTTTTAAACAATAAATTTCCATCAATTTACAAATATTTTAACATCATTTTCTAGAAGTTGATAGGTAACAAAAATATACATTTCTCGTCAAAGGTATTCAGTGAAAAAAGAGAGAAGAGGACTGGGATATGACCCAGGCTTGATTCGAACCCGTACACACAAGCGTAACAGCACCTCTCGTTCAGATAAAGTTAGAGAAAAGCGCACCATAGCTCTGACTAAAGTCGGCATTAAAACAACACTGCCAGCTGCAGCAAGAGTTTGACAGTACAGTGTATAAAATGTGTTCAACAAAATTCCAATCACAATTCAGTATGCAAATAAATGACAGATACAAGACCAATCACAATTTAGTGTAAACAAGTCCACAATTAAGGGTCCCCCTAGAGTTGGGAAACAGTATTGTCTTCTAATCTGTCATTACACTAGGGTACATGTAGCCTGGCTGCGCCCTCCTACGCACTTCCGCTCAATTTCATTTTACTTCTGTACTACGTCTGGGATCGCTCCATAGCCTTAGGTTTCCAGAAACCAATTTTTTGTAGGACCAATCAGCGAATAGAGGGAGTGGCTGAGAAAGATGACGTTGATGTAAGCGCGTCAGTTTCAATTCAGTAATGGCAGCGGAGAAAGACGTGAGAAAAGCTATTCGGTCCGTTGTTGGAAAAGAAACTGCCGAATATACAGAATTTAAAGCCGGATTGTTATCGTCTAACCTCTTGTTGCACAACTGAGGACCAAGTGAAGGGGGCAGAAAGTTTGGAAGTTTGTGCTGGGCAGTTCGTGCACGATGACCGTGACATTTTGGACGGACAGTTTAGCCTGGTGTTCGCGGTGTTCAGAAGCCCCGAGTCCTGGCTGCTAAACTATGGTTGAAGATCCGCTCAGGAGTCATGTCAGTCGCTCATATTCCCAACTGTAAATTTACTGATTCTTGTGATGAATAGAACATTTTGAGCCCTTGTGCACTCGTGCAGGAGGTTGGTGTGTCAGTTTTACATGTTGTAAATCATACAAATTGGTTGTGATTTAAAAAAAAATAAATGTCATAAATAAAAATGTGAAAAACCATACTTTGAAGATATTTGATTTTCAGTTTTAGATGGCAATGGTTGATTTGTTTTACTAAAAAAAATAAATGCCACATAAAAATGTACAAACACGTACTTTGAAGACCATAATTAAGGTAATTAAGAAACAATAAGACGTAATATGAAAAATTGTTGTTTATTACACATCTGCAGATAGAGACAGACTGATCATTCACTGTAGCTGCTACAGCATTTGCGGCAGATCAGAAACGAACACAGCGGCGTATTTGTAATGATTAGACACAGCTTCCACCGTTGAATGAATATATCACTGTCCTTCGTGTCAAATATACATTTCGAATTAATAATTGTTCCTAGATTAACAAAACCTGCGGCGCTCGTTGACTGAAATCCTATTGTAAACATAATCCTCTGATCATTCGGACTTGTTTCCAGCCATTTCGGCGCGTGACATACGTCACTCACGACACCCCGTTAGCGATTGGCTATGGCAGATCGTGAGTGACTTTGGGCAGATCCAATAGATTTAAACTTTAATAGTGAACCCGCCTACAAGGAAGGAAACGTTTTTCAATGGAGCGGTTCCAGACTCTATGTGTAAATGAAATGAACTAGAGTCTGGTTGAACCAGGCTAGGGTACATGTGCATTTGTTGACAATTAAGCGATACCCCCGAACTCTGCAGAAGGAAGGAGTTCTCACATCTTGGGCAGACTGCCAGGGTTGCATGCAAAATGTCTTCATCCCTGGTACATTGGGTTCAAGTTCAAGTTCATTTATTTATATAGCACATTTAAACAGCCGCTTAGACAGACCAAATAAGTGCTTTACAGAACACACAAATAAGAAAAGTAAAAACAGCAAGAAAAAAAAGCATATAACACATAAAAAGCAGCAAAGCTACAAGTAGCCTTGTCAGAGACTCAGTTATAACATAATAAAATACTTAAAACAGGGATCAATATGCTAAAGAGAACATACTGGCATATATTTCAGCATGTATGAATATAGTTTCATGGCATGGGACTTATTTTTTTCAGACGTCAAAAGATCGCGTACGTAGCTCACGTTTACAAGCCAGCCTCTGTACGAATGTGGCAGTATAGATGTTTGGCTTCGGGCTGCTATTGGTTGCGTCAAGTTTATTTATTAAGCCTATCATGGCAAGCGGAGCATACCTGTGTTGCATGGAATTGCGTCACTGAGCTTCTTCCTTGCTTTTCCGGTTTCCGGGAAAATTGTTTGTAAAGTCCATAGATATCTATATAAAGGCTAGATATCTCATCCGCGCTGCTGGCCAATGGAGGTCGACATCAGCACCTGGCGGCCATCTTGTCACAGGCAGCTCTCTCACTGGTAATATTGTTTTAATGGTGCATGTACTTTTTAAATCATCGTAACTTGCTCAATTTTCTACCGATTTTCAAACGGTCTGGTTTGTTATAAAAGGCAGAGTTACGCCAATTCGTATTTCCTTTTTTGGCGTGCGATCAACACGCATAATTTCTTTTCAGCGTGTTTATGAACGCTGTTGACTTAACGTTATTACTGTATATATAAATATGACTTACCTCAACCCCGTCCCTAAACCTACCCGTCACTAGGGTTAATGGCATTTATGACTGTTCCCTTACCATCCTAGGAAAGAAAAACATAGCTCCCCAGATGTAGATGTACATTTTGCTTTGTTTCGCTCGGACATTTGACGGAGTGTACAGACACGCGGAATGACGCGGACGTTAATGGCGTAGACATACACGCGGATAGCTCAAAATTGTACTGTAAAAAGTTCAGTAAACTTCTGAACTATATGAACAGCGTTCGTGGTTCGACTTGTCGACTATTTTCTCCTGCCTGTATACACGAAGTGGATTGTCTTTATAAAGTATCATCTTATTACGTTACGTTACTGTGTTAGTGTGGGGCGATTTTGGTATAAACTAGCGATTTCTTTTTACTTATTATATGCCCCCATATATTAGCGTTATACGTGCACGTGCTCCTTAAAAGCAATCTTATAGATAATTCTATCGAACCAGCAACTATTTTAAAAACGGAACAATTGACTCAAATTTCCTGACTGATTTCAGCATTTTCGCCATTTTTTTTAAAAAGATGTGCCAATGCTTTAATTCCAAATTAAAGGGATTCAGTCGTGAGTACAATGTTATCATTCGCACAGTCTGTGGGTGTGATCTCAAGGAAGCTTATATATAAGCATCTGTCCTGCGCACAAGAAATATATCTGTTTTTCCTTTCAGAGCGAAGTGTACACATTTTTTACTTTTCCATTCGGGCTCAGCCTAACTCTGCATGGGTTCAACATGTGCATAGAGGCAGCATTTTCAATGCTGAGACACAATGGGCTCAGAATATCTGCTCATCTGGATGATTATCGTACATGCGCTCACTCACGGGAGTGTGCAGAATGGGACACAGAGATGCTCTCTTCTCGTTTCACGAATCTGGGGTCCAGAATCATCTACGCCAAAAGCCAGCTGATTCCATCTCATGAGAGAACCCGGCATACTTTGCTCTTGGAAAGAATGATAATGGCGTTTTATCAGTGCCTAGCCCAGTTTCGCAGGGGAACCTTGGTATTGTTCAGGACCTGAATCTTTGAGATGGTCCTCACTGCAGAACATGGAATGCAGGGAGAGGAGTTGGATCCAAATTCAACCTGATTCCTAACCCCACCCCTAATCCTCACCCCTTTAGATCTGGATCCAACTCCAACTCTATTATTATTATTATTATTTTTTTCAGTTCAGTTCATCTTTAAGTTCTTTTGCCTTTGTAGGGCTGTTGCTCTCCACCGACAGTGCTGATCAAAAGCATGATAGGAAACCACTGTCGACACAGCTTAATGCTCATTGGTTTAAACAACCGTGATGTATTGTTGTATTTTAAAATGTTTGATTTTAAAACTCTGATATCATGTTTTATGTGTATACATATGTTATGAGTGAATAAACTCTCTGACAGTGCGATATTATATGATGTCATTTTTATTAAAACAATATATAAAAAACACATGTCTGTATTAGAGAAAAAAAAGATTGATAAACACATATTTGGAATATAATTAAATAACTAAGTACTTTGGGTATCTTGTTCATTATATTTATTTTCATATAAAAGCAACAGAACCTAAATTACATCCAGTTTATTAGCAACACTGTGCACGAGCCTGAATCCCGATTTCAGTCTTTGATCTCACACGTGTCAGACCCACTGCGAGAAATGAGATCTGTCTGGCTTGCCTGCGCTTTTTTCACTCCTCTTCTCAATTCAGCCGCCTACTCTCGACTACATTTCAGGCAAGACATCTGACCTGAACGCAGCACCCAACCTAATCAAACACACCTGAACAAGCTAATCAAGGTCTTCAAGATTAGGCTTCTAGAAAGCTACAGGTGAGTTTCATCAGTGTTGGAGCTACCCAGACTTCCTTGGATCTATAAATCTTTAGACAGCAATTTATCTTAAAGGATTCAGCAGCACATCTCTTTTTAGTGTAGTTTTGAGTGCTTCACTGTCCCCCCTGGCTGACTAATTCGGTGCATCTTCTTCTAGAAGAGTTGATTGTGAGATCGCAGGTCGAGAGGATGACAGCTCGAGTGTACTGCTCATTGAGTGTTGTTTTATTGTGTCTGTTTGCATGTTTGAGCACAAACCACGCTGGAGTCATAGGTAAGAAGATCTTTTAGCTTCTTTACACTGCCTGAAGAAATGCATAAATAAGTGCCTTACAAAATATGATGTGGAGTAGCATACCATTAGTTGTAAAAGGAAACTTAAGAACAACATATTAACTGGTTATCTTCTATCTGCATTGTGCTTCTATAACACACCTCACCAGTAGTGGGGTAGGTTGTAAACATTACAATAACACCCCTGTAGTGTCTGGTAAAGTTGACGGTCATGCTATGGAGGATGTACTTGTGATCAAGACTGCTCTGGAGGACAATGTTAACTAAATGTGAAGCTATAAAGTAGAAAGACTGAACTAGTATTTGCTTGTGAATCCTGTTCTGATCTTTGACCACTTTTTTTTTCATAACACTGAATGCTGAAAGTCACATTTATTTTGTTCTTTGTCTGTATCTCTGTGGCCGAACCAGCAAAGCCTCCAGTGAAGTCTGTGGCCGAACCAGCAAATCCTGCAGTATGTGCTGAAAACTCTCACAAAACTCACCCTGTTGCCCAATGTTCTGGCCCTAAAGGGAGTCAACCAGAGCCTGTAGTGATGCCCGCAGCTGAACCAGCAAAGCCTCCAGTGAAGCCTGCGGCCGAACCAGCAAAGCCTGCAGTATGTGCTGAAAACTGTCAAACTCACCCTGATGCCCAATGTTCTGGCCCTAAAGGGAGTCAACCCGAGCCTGTCGTGATGCCCGCAGCTGAACCAGCAAAGCCTCCAGTGAAGCCTGCGGCCGAACCAGCAAAGCATGCAGTATGTGCTGAAAACTGTCAAACTCACCCTGATGCCCAATGTTCTGGCCCTAAAGGGAGTCAACCAGAGCCTGTCGTGATGCCTGCAGCTGAACTAGCAAAGCCTCCAGTGAAGCCTGTGACCGAACCAGCAAAGCCTGCAGTATGTGCTGAAAACTGTCAAACTCACCCTGATGCCCAATGTTCTGGCCCTAAAGGGAGTCAACCCAAGCCTGTGGTGATGCCCGCAGCTGAACCAGCAAAGCCTCCAGTGAAGCCTGCGGCCGAACCAGCAAAGCATGCAGTATGTGCTGAAAACTGTCAAACTCACCCTGATGCCCAATGTTCTGGCCCTAAAGGGAGTCAACCAGAGCCTGTAGTGATGCCCGCAGCTGAGCCAGCAAAGCCTCCAGTGAAGCCTGTGGCCGAACCAGCAAAGCCTGCAGTATGTGCTGAAAACTGTCAATCTCACCCTGATGCCCAATGTTCTGGCCCTAAAGGGAGTCAACCAGAGCCTGTAGTGATGCCCGCAGCTGAGCCAGCAAAGCCTCCAGTGAAGCCTGTGGCTGAACCAGCAAAGCCTGCAGTATGTGCTGAAAACTGTCAAACTCACCCTGATGCCCAATGTTCTGGCCCTAAAGGGAGTCAACCAGAGCCTGTAGTGATGCCCGCAGCTGAGCCAGCAAAGCCTCCAGTGAAGCCTGTGGCCGAACCAGCAAAGCCTGCAGTATGTGCTGAAAACTCTCACAAGACTCACCCTGATGCCCAATGTTCTGGCCCTAAAGGGAGTCAACCAGAGCCTGTAGTGATGCCCGCAGCTGAACCAGCAAAGCCTCCAGTGAAGCCTGTGGCTGAACCAGCAAAGCCTGCAGTATGTGCTGAAAACTGTCAAACTCACCCTAATGCCCAATATCCTGGTTCTAAGGGGGGGGGGTCCTCCTGGCCATGAAGTAAGCCATGCATGCAGTTAACAGTGTTTTTTATGATTGTTTTCCCTGTTTAAAAAAAAATAAAAAATGGAAATCAATTCATTTGCCTGAAGTTTCATTAATTTAGCACGTTTAAAGGAGAACTCTGGCGCAAAATGAACCTTTGGTCTAATAAAACTTTGGTACCTAGTTAACCGTTCTCTAAGATCTGTTTTCATTCTCAAATGTAAAGAGTTTAATCTCTAAACTGTTTACCTTATAATGCTAGTATGACAGACTGATCTCATGAAGTAGCGTCTGTATGACACGCCAATTCGTATTTCCTTTTTTGGCGTGCGATAAACACGCATAATTTCTTTTCAGCGTGTTTATGAACGCTGTTGACTTAACGTTATTACTGTATATATAAATATGACTTACCTCAACCCCGTCCCTAAACCTACCCGTCACTAGGGTTAATGGCATTTATGACTGTTCCCTTACCATCCTAGGAAAGAAAAACATAGCTCCCCAGATGTAGATGTACATTTTGCTTTGTTTCGCTCGGACATTTGACGGAGTGTACAGACACGCGGAATGACGCGGACGTTAATGGCGTAGACATACACGCGGATAGCTCAAAATGCGTCGAGATAACACGCCACTTGACTCGAAATTGGCGTGTATGTTTACGCAAAAGTCATGATGTCATGTTGCGTATGAGGGCATTTAATAAGTAAAAAGAAATCGCTAGTTAATACCACTAACAAGGCTTAAAATAACCCTACATTAACACAGTCGCATGATAAGGGTCCCTACATGCAAAATGAAGCATTGAGAACTTTGTAGGTGTACAGACCGTTTAATAAGAACTTATGAAGTCCACTTCGTTTATACACAGCAGGACCTTTGGAAAACAGTCTCGATAAGTCGAACCACGAACGATGTGCCAAGTGAGCTGAACTGTAAAAAGTTCAGTAAACTTCTGAACTATATGAACAGCGTTCGTGGTTCGACTTGTCGACTATTTTCTCCTGCCTGTATACACGAAGTGGATTGTCTTTATAAAGTATCATCTTATTACGTTACGTTACTGTGTTAGTGTGGGGCGATTTTGGTATAAACTAGCGATTTCTTTTTACTTATTATATGCCCCCATATATTAGCGTTATACGTGCACGTGCTCCTTAAAAGCAATCTTATAGATAATTCTATCGAACCAGCAACTATTTTAAAAACGGAACAATTGACTCAAATTTCCTGACTGATTTCAGCATTTTCGCCATTTTTTTTAAAAAGATGTGCCAATGCTTTAATTCCAAATTAAAGGGATTCAGTCGTGAGTACAATGTTATCATTCGCACAGTCTGTGGGTGTGATCTCAAGGAAGCTTATATATAAGCATCTGTCCTGCGCACAAGAAATATATCTGTTTTTCCTTTCAGAGCGAAGTGTACACATTTTTTACTTTTCCATTCGGGCTCAGCCTAACTCTGCATGGGTTCAACATGTGCATAGAGGCAGCATTTTCAATGCTGAGACACAATGGGCTCAGAATATCTGCTCATCTGGATGATTATCGTACATGCGCTCACTCACGGGAGTGTGCAGAATGGGACACAGAGATGCTCTCTTCTCGTTTCACGAATCTGGGGTCCAGAATCATCTACGCCAAAAGCCAGCTGATTCCATCTCATGAGAGAACCCGGCATACTTTGCTCTTGGAAAGAATGATAATGGCGTTTTATCAGTGCCTAGCCCAGTTTCGCAGGGGAACCTTGGTATTGTTCAGGACCTGAATCTTTGAGATGGTCCTCACTGCAGAACATGGAATGCAGGGAGAGGAGTTGGATCCAAATTCAACCTGATTCCTAACCCCACCCCTAATCCTCACCCCTTTAGATCTGGATCCAACTCCAACTCTATTATTATTATTATTATTTTTTTCAGTTCAGTTCATCTTTAAGTTCTTTTGCCTTTGTAGGGCTGTTGCTCTCCACCGACAGCGCTGATCAAAAGCATGATAGGAAACCACTGTCGACACAGCTTAATGCTCATTGGTTTAAACAACCGTGATGTATTGTTGTATTTTAAAATGTTTGATTTTAAAACTCTGATATCATGTTTTATGTGTATACATATGTTATGAGTGAATAAACTCTCTGACAGTGCGATATTATATGATGTCATTTTTATTAAAACAATATATAAAAAACACATGTCTGTATTAGAGAAAAAAAAGATTGATAAACACATATTTGGAATATAATTAAATAACTAAGTACTTTGGGTATCTTGTTCATTATATTTATTTTCATATAAAAGCAACAGAACCTAAATTACATCCAGTTTATTAGCAACACTGTGCACGAGCCTGAATCCCGATTTCAGTCTTTGATCTCACACGTGTCAGACCCACTGCGAGAAATGAGATCTGTCTGGCTTGCCTGCGCTTTTTTCACTCCTCCTCTCAATTCAGCCGCCTACTCTCGACTACATTTCAGGCAAGACATCTGACCTGAACGCAGCACCCAACCTAATCAAACACACCTGAACAAGCTAATCAAGGTCTTCAAGATTAGGCTTCTAGAAAGCTACAGGTGAGTTTCATCAGTGTTGGAGCTACCCAGACTTCCTTGGATCTATAAATCTTTAGACAACAATTTATCTTAAAGGATTCAGCAGCACATCTCTTTTTAGTGTAGTTTTGAGTGCTTCACTGTCCCCCCTGGCTGACTAATTCGGTGCATCTTCTTCTAGAAGAGTTGATTGTGAGATCGCAGGTCGAGAGGATGACAGCTCGAGTGTACTGCTCATTGAGTGTTGTTTTATTGTGTCTGTTTGCATGTTTGAGCACAAACCACGCTGGAGTCATAGGTAAGAAGATCTTTTAGCTTCTTTACACTGCCTGAAGAAATGCATAAATAAGTGCCTTACAAAATATGATGTGGAGTAGCATACCATTAGTTGTAAAAGGAAACTTAAGAACAACATATTAACTGGTTATCTTCTATCTGCATTGTGCTTCTATAACACACCTCACCAGTAGTGGGGTAGGTTGTAAACATTACAATAACACCCCTGTAGTGTCTGGTAAAGTTGACGGTCATGCTATGGAGGATGTACTTGTGATCAAGACTGCTCTGGAGGACAATGTTAACTAAATGTGAAGCTATAAAGTAGAAAGACTGAACTAGTATTTGCTTGTGAATCCTGTTCTGATCTTTGACCACTTTTTTTTTTCATAACACTGAATGCTGAAAGTCACATTTATTTTGTTCTTTGTCTGTATCTCTGTGGCCGAACCAGCAAAGCCTCCAGTGAAGTCTGTGGCCGAACCAGCAAATCCTGCAGTATGTGCTGAAAACTCTCACAAAACTCACCCTGTTGCCCAATGTTCTGGCCCTAAAGGGAGTCAACCCGAGCCTGTGGTGATGCCCGCAGCTGAACCAGCAAAGCCTCCAGTGAAGCCTGCGGCCGAACCAGCAAAGCCTGCAGTATGTGCTGAAAACTGTCAAACTCACCCTGATGCCCAATGTTCTGGCCCTAAAGGGAGTCAACCCGAGCCTGTGGTGATGCCCGCAGCTGAACCAGCAAAGCCTCCAGTGAAGCCTGCGGCCGAACCAGCAAAGCATGCAGTATGTGCTGAAAACTGTCAAACTCACCCTGATGCCCAATGTTCTGGCCCTAAAGGGAGTCAACCAGAGCCTGTAGTGATGCCCGCAGCTGAGCCAGCAAAGCCTCCAGTGAAGCCTGTGGCTGAACCAGCAAAGCCTGCAGTATGTGCTGAAAATGTCAAACTCACCCTGATGCCCAATGTTCTGGCCCTAAAGGGAGTCAACCAGAGCCTGTAGTGATGCCCGCAGCTGAGCCAGCAAAGCCTCCAGTGAAGCCTGTGGCTGAACCAGCAAAGCCTGCAGTATGTGCTGAAAACTGTCAAACTCACCCTGATGCCCAATGTTCTGGCCCTAAAGGGAGTCAACCAGAGCCTGTAGTGATGCCCGCAGCTGAGCCAGCAAAGCCTCCAGTGAAGCCTGTGGCCGAACCAGCAAAGCCTGCAGTATGTGCTGAAAACTGTCAAACTCACCCTGATGCCAATGTTCTGGCCCTAAAGGGAGTCAACCAGAGCCTGTAGTGATGCCCGCAGCTGAGCCAGCAAAGCCTCCAGTGAAGCCTGTGGCCGAACCAGCAAAGCCTGCAGTATGTGCTGAAAACTCTCACAAGACTCACCCTGATGCCCAATGTTCTGGCCCTAAAGGGAGTCAACCAGAGCCTGTAGTGATGCCCGCAGCTGAACCAGCAAAGCCTGCAGTATGTGCTGAAAACTGTCAAACTCACCCTAATGCCCAATATCCTGGTTCTAAGGGGGGGGTCCTCCTGGCCATGAAGTAAGCCATGCATGCAGTTAACAGTGTTTTTTATGATTGTTTTCCCTGTTTAAAAAAAAAAATAAAAATGGAAATCAATTCATTTGCCTGAAGTTTCATTAATTTAGCACGTTTAAAGGAGAACTCTGGCGCAAAATGAACCTTTGGTCTAATAAAACTTTGGTACCTAGTTAACCGTTCTCTAAGATCTGTTTTCATTCTCAAATGTAAAGAGTTTAATCTCTAAACTGTTTACCTTATAATGCTAGTATGACAGACTGATCTCATGAAGTAGCGTCTGTATGACACGCCAATTCGTATTTCCTTTTTTGGCGTGCGATAAACACGCATAATTTCTTTTCAGCGTGTTTATGAACGCTGTTGACTTAACGTTATTACTGTATATATAAATATGACTTACCTCAACCCCGTCCCTAAACCTACCCGTCACTAGGGTTAATGGCATTTATGACTGTTCCTTACCATCCTAGGAAAGAAAAACATAGCTCCCCAGATGTAGATGTACATTTTGCTTTGTTTCGCTCGGACATTTGACGGAGTGTACAGACACGCGGAATGACGCGGACGTTAATGGCGTAGACATACACGCGGATAGCTCAAAATGCGTCGAGATAACACGCCACTTGACTCGAAATTGGCGTGTATGTTTACGCAAAAGTCATGATGTCATGTTGCGTATGAGGCATTTAATAAGTAAAA